>JAKCPI010000003.1:0-22831 GCA_023213315.1 Euborellia annulipes
ATTATAGTCTATTTATTTATTTATTTGAAATTCCTATCGGGATCCCCGGTTATTTACCCGAGGTGCTTTCGTGTACGAAGACACACACCTCAAACCCAACCGGCCTCTGGCCGTAGCCATCTACCGGCACCCCGTGAAGTTACGTCCTTTCCTATCTCTAACTCCTCCTCCTACTTTCGTCTCTAGCTAGTGAACTAATCCTTATTTCTGGTTCCAACCGGCTCCTTTTATCCAACCTCTTCTATGCTAGGGAGGATGTCCTAGTTTGAGGAGGGACTCCCTCAGCACCGGCGTGTAGCCTACTCCTTTCGAAGAATGCATCACTGAGAGGGAACCTTCTTTACGTCCCTTCCACAGGACGGGATGTCACAGCAACTCCCTCTCCTCGTAGAGTTGCCTGAGGGCTATTGTGGTAAGATCCTATGTTCCAATCCAGGGCTTGCTTGAGGATTTGTTTACATTAAATAAATATTTTTATTTAATGAAAAATCCTGCATGCCAAGGATTTGAACAGGGATCTTCTTTGCAGAAGCTGACACCCTAGCTCACTACACCAGCGAGCCCTCTAATTATAGTCTATATATTTTAATAGGCCTATGTGGAAACAAGTTTATTTTTGAAAAAGAAAAAAAAATTAATTATGAATGATTTTCTTATCCATATTTAACATGAAAGACGATTCAAAGGGACAATTCAAAGGGACTAATAAAATTTCAAAGAAAATTTCAACAAAATATTCAATGCGTTATGATGAATGATGATATGTCATTTTGACAGCTGTCATCTGTTTTGGTTATAAAGAGGTTATTTATAATAAAAAAATCTCCATATTTGTTTTTATTCAAAATGTAAACAATAGATTAAAATTTGAAATTCACACTTTTTTTAAATAAGACCTGAGGCGAACCCTCGCCATTCCTTTTTTGCCATTGGAAAATAGAAAAATCAATAGGTTCACACATAGGCCTATTTATGAAAAAATAGGTTGTTTTGATTTGATTTAAATTTAAATGTAAACAAAACATTAATTGAAATTTGAATTCTGACTTTTTTTTTAAATAAAAGAAATACCTTAAAATATCCCGAAATATTTTATCCAAAAGTGTTTAAATTTAAAATAAAATCATCTTGATACATGCTGTATAGAGAGGCAATATATTTAATTAAGATTTAATATATGAAAGAAATGTCCACCATTTAAAAAAAAAAAATATTCAAAGAATAACAACTTTCAAAGAGACGATAACAAAAACATTGAATTAATTAAATTGTAAAAAAGTATTTTTTTAGAAAAAATTAGTACACAGAGGTAAAAAGTATCAATGAAACAATAAATTAAAAAATAAATCATGTTAATAAAAATAAATTGGTAAATTTTAATACAGAAAATAGAAAATACGGAAAAGAATTAATAGGTCCTTAGAGACGGTAAATGACAGAAAAATCAACAAAATTTTATAATGTAAACAATTGAAAAAATCATATAAAAATCCCTTTTCAGACAAAACGAGACAAAAGAATGAAAAAATATAAATAAAAGTCACATAGAAATATATTCAGGATGTGCGCAAATTGGGTCATTTTATTAATATAAGTTAGAAAATGAATGAAAAGTCTAAAAAATGACTAAAGTATCAACAGGTTGTCGTTATTATTTTAGTATATAGAGATTTCTTTGTTTTAGAACGAGGAATTTTAAAATACTCATAATTTTTCCGCTGAAGGTAAGAGGGGAGGGGAGAGGAGGGATAGTGGAATGGTTTTAATTTAGCTTTCGTATATTTGGAGACATAAATGCGCGTGTTGGACATTAGATTTGAACTCGGCGATAAAAGCAAAGAGAAGTCGGGAAAGTGGAGCCTTTATATAGCCTCCTCATCCACAGAAGCCCAGCAGGTCATTAAAGTCTCCTCTCTCTATATACGATCAAGTTTATGCTCTCTTCTTGTCCAAGAGATCAGAGACAGAAGAGCGCGCCAACAATAACCACCGACTTTGGAGCACCATTTAGAGAAAGAGAGATAGATACCTTTAAAAAAAAGATAGTGCCGGGAGGAAAAAAAAAAAAACATCCGCCAAGTAAGTGATAGTTTTACGAGCTAAAGGATCGTCGTCGTTTTCTTATGAAGAGTCTTTTTCAATCGCGCACCAAATTTAGAAAATTCAATAAAAGCGTTTTTCTACTGTCGTCTTATTTATCTTTATTTATTTTTAAAGAATGAAATTAAAATGACATTTATTGAATAAAAAAAGAAGGCATTATGACCGCCCGTTGCAATGAAATTTATTTCAATTCCCATTTGGGAGTAAAAAATCAATTAAGAAATAAAACATACGAGTTAAAAGAAGGAGGGAGTATTTTAAAAGGTATCCAATACCTTAAAAAAAAGAAGCCAAATCATGATAAGGAGAAATTCGAAATAATTAAAGATCTTAATTAATTGAACAAAGTCATTTTTTTTTCTTCTTCTTCTTTTATGGAGAGTCTTTTTTTTCCTTGATCGGAATATCGATTTCTCAGTTGTTCGCTAATTATAAGATAGCCTAGTATTAATCGATGCATATTAAACAAGAATGTTCTCTTAATTGAATCTATTGGTAAAAAATAATTAAAAGTGTTTCTTGTTGTAATTTTGGGAATATAAAAATATACATTTTAAAGAGCATTTAAAAAATAAATGATTTATGAATTAAAATTAAATATAAAAATTAAACACTAGGTTATTTGTTTCAAAGGTTTTATTACAGTGGCGTCATTGGGGGGGGGCATTTGCCCCCCCCCCCCCCCAAGGGCTCTGATTTTTATAAAATTTTATATTTTTCTAAATAAAATACTCCAAAATACATCTACGAGTATACAAACTGTACAAAATTAAACAATTAATTAAATTAAATAGGTTTTGGCCAAATTTGAGTACCCATTTGTAAGTAAATTTTAAGAAAAAAAAATGTTTGCACCCCCAAGAAAAAATTTGCCCCCCCTCAAGAAAAAGTTGAAATGATGCCACTGTTTTATTAATTAAAAAATTAACACTTGATACGTATTTCGACAATTCCTTGTCATCATCAGAAGTGATTCTTCATTGTGTGATCTTCTTAAGATTACAAAGATTGTCAGATGTGGCAACATTTGTAATCCTAACTGAATTGTATCTGAAGAAGACCACAGAATGAGTAGCCGAAACGTAATTTTTATAAATAAACCACAGTTAAACCGAAAATCAAATTTTTTTATTAATGATAACAACTGTGAAAGCCTAAACTCCAAAATTAGAAGATATTTTGTCCACAGGCACACACATATAGACAGATACAAAGGTAGACAGACTGATATTCTTTTTTTAATTTGTCCTCTCGGCTTCTGAGGCAGGCCATTCAGGGTTCTATGGAATATACGTATATGTGTAAATCTTGTACCATAGATAGACTACTAACGATATAATAATCTTGGTCTATTTTAATTAAGCCGGAGGCCTACTGATGTAGTGGGCTAGGATGTTGGCTTCTAAAAAGGAGATCCCTGTTCAAATCCTGGGCTTGAGAGATTTTTCATTAAATAAAAATATTTATTTAATAATAATTTAATAATTTAATGGGTGAATATAAAATACTGCTAACTCAAAAATAGCCTGCCCCCTCGGACAGTATCTCGTTTGTTGGTGATTAAAATAAATTTCTGCTGTACCAATTTTTCATATATATAAAAAAAAAAAAAAAAAAAAAATAAATAAAAATAAAAAAAAATAAAAAAAAAATAAAAAATAATATTTTTCAAAACGTTAAAAAAATTAATTGATGAATTTATAGAGAATGTATTAATTATATTATTAAAAAAAAACAAACTGACTAAAGGTTGAATGATCTAATAAAAGCCTGGATTTAAAAGAGATTTAATTATTTTTATATTAATACATTTAAATGAAATTAATAAATGGAATTTGTATCATGATTTTCAAATTAGAATGCTCTCAAGAGTTACCGAGGACATATGGCTTTCTTGTATGCAAAAAACCTTGACTGTAATTATAATGTTAACGGAGTGTAAAATGAGGTACAACCAATGCCTTTTATGTATAACTATTATTAAGAATACTTTTTTGTTAACATTGTATTGTTTTCAGCTTCCTCTGAAGAAGAAGAGCCTATGTGCCTTCGAAATATCAGGAAATAGACTCATTGGGGAAAATAAAAAAATTTTTCATTTTGTTTTTCCCTTCCTACACCCTTGCCGAAAAGTCAGCGTTTTGAGGAGATTTCGGTCTACAATTTCTCTCGGCATCACTCATCAGCTTCAAAAATATTTATTTAAGGAAGGATATAAATGCAGGCAGCCAAGAATAAAAACGCTCTCGATTCTTTTGAATGTCCAGACGTTTGGGCAAAATTTATTCGCCCATCCTCAAACTATTTAGTGAGAGAGTAAGTCTCCTTTGGTATACATAGTTGTTGTTAGGTCCTACTACGTATTCTATTTAATGTAACAATATGTTGTTAAATTTTTGCTATTTTCATAGTCAAGATACAATCAAGTAATGTGATTACTTGATTGTATCTTGACTATGAAAATAGCAAAAAATTTTAACAACATATTGTTACATTAAATAGAATACGTAGTAGGACCTAACAACAACTATGTATACCAAAGGAGACTTAACTCTCTCCCACTAGAATAGTTCACTGAGGATGGGCGAATAAATTTTGCCCGAAACGTCTGGACATTCAAAGGGAATCGAGAGCGTTTTTATTTCTTGGCTGCCTGCATTTATATCCTTCCTCAATACATTCCCAGCCATTAAACATATTTATTTAATGTTAACAAATCCTCAAACAGTCACTGGATTGGAATATTGGATCTCGCCGCAACAGCCCCCTGGCAACTCTACGAGGAGAAGGAGTTGCTGTGACATCCCGTCCTGTGGAAAGTACGTAAAGAAGATTCCCTCTCAGCGATGTATTCTTCGAAAGAAGTAGGCTACACGCCGGTGCTGAGGGAGTCCCTCCTCAAACTAGGACATCCTCCATAGCATAGAAGAGGTTGGATAAAAGGAAACGGGTGGCCAGAAATAAGAATTAGTTAACTAGCTAGAGACGAAAGCAGGAGGAGGAGTTAGAGATAGGAAATAATCTAACTTCACGGGGTGCCGGTAGATGGCTGCGGCCAGAGGCCGGTTGGGTTTGAGGTGTGTCTCCGTGCACGAAAGCACCTCGGGGTAAATAAACGGGGATCCCGATAGGAATTTAAAATAATAATTTAATTAAGTTTAGGCATCGTAGGTCATTTTATCCCCGTCTATATTTATTTCAATAGATTTGTAATCAATTCATTTGTAGTAAACTTTTGTAGTATAACTTAAAATAAATAGATCATTAAAAGAGCTCCAATTTTTGACATGTATCCAATATTTTCTCTCTCTATTTATATATTGGAAAGAGAAAGTAATCAAACCACCTCTCTAGACTAGTCTACTTCAGGGACAGTCTCCATTTACATTTAAAGAACTGAGTTCAATAAAATACTTTTTTATGTAATATTAAAAAATATTAGATAAGTAGGCCTACTTACCAGATAAGAGAGCCTGAATTTGAAGTCAACTGGCGTGGAGAAGAGAATTTTACAGGTCGGCCTCTCTGGCTATACTGACGAGAAGCAGGCTCGGATCTCTAGGTCCCTGCCCCTGTAAACAAGTTAAAACAAGATTCAGAACACTTAGAAAAGTATATCTATATATATATTAGTGCCGAGGTCCTACTGAATATATATTACCAGCCATAGATAGACTACTAACGATATAATAATCTTGGTCTATTTTAATTAAGCCCGATAAATAGTTGTTTTTTTTTTATTCAAGCTCTTTTTAGGCATCGTAGATCATTTTATCCCCCATCTATATTTATTTCATTAGATTTGTAGCCATAAACTTTTGTAGTATAAAATAAATAGAAGTTAAGTATGCTGGGATAAATCGTTAAGGTTATGGAGAAAATACACCAGCGGTTGCTTTTCACATTAAAATAATTTATTTAGTAAATATTTCGGATTGCCTGCGCCTCAGTGCATCAAATTATACATATGTGGAGCGTGTTTTAAAAGATAAAATTTTAATATAATATTTATCTTTCAAAACACTCTCCGCATATGTATGCACTGAGGATGGATTGCGTAGGTAATCCGAAATATTTGCTAAATAAATTATTTTAATGTGGAAAGCAACCGCTGGTGTATTTTCTTCATAACCTTATAAAATAAATAGATCATTAAAAGAGTGTATAAAATAAAACTAGAAAGAGAATCCAAAAAACAGCAATGTTTATAGCTTTAGGGCACTCAACAATAAATTCACAATTGGATCGTTTCTACAATATATAAAAGTACCGGTAATTATTTTTAATTTTTTTTGTATAATATCACAAAGCATTTTTGTAACTATTATACGGGAGAATTAAAAGAAAATTCAATTTTCCACGTTTCTAACTTAAGGCTCTTTTTATTACTTTCTTTACTTCTATAGAGAGACGTTTTGGTTGCGACTGTAAGCATTTCTCATAGCATTTTAACTATTTTTTAGTTACAGTTATATTATTATTATCCAATATAAAAAATTGCTATCTTTTATTGTAATTTATAATTCTGAGAGAAAAATTTCGCAGTCGAAACGACCCTGTAGAATGGCATTAATACAAAGAAAGACGCTTAAGTTGAAAAATTATATTTAATTTAAATATTTCCAACAACCCTTTAAGAAAGCTCCAGAAAATTAAAAGATCTTAGAGTTGATCTACCTAAGTGAATATCTACGTAAAAAAATTAATAAAAATAAATTTTTATAGAATATTTATATCGCGATTTGTAATGTTGTTTGCAAGAATTCTCCAAATAAACAGCCTACATATTCTTATCTTCATCTTTGTCCAACGTTCTCTCTCCTTCTCTTTCTTTTTATAGCTAAATCATCGATTAAATCTGAGTTTTAAGTACTACTTACGATTTTATTATCGGCATTATGATTAGCATTTATAAATAATGAATATCTTAATATATTAAGAGTGAGTTAAATGTCCTGAGAGAATTTTAGATGAAGTATATTTAAAAACATCTCATCATGGCTATTTTAATGAAACGTTTAGGATTTAATTATTCTTAATATATACATTCTTGAAGTGCATACTGCCCACGGCAGCCCATGACAACCAGACTAGAAAATAAGGAGTTTTATTGACTTACTTCAGCCTGAGGATGGACGTGTATCTGACCGAAACGTCGGCTTGAATTAATAAATCTAGCTTCAATTGCTCTTTTCTACATTACTTATGGCAAGATCTACTCAGCTCCCTCCACCTCCCTCTAATATAAATTAATTTATCTAAATATGATATCAACTCCCCCTCCACAACTCCATAGTAGACTTGTATCTTTTAGATATGTGAGTTTTAGAGTTTTAGGTTTCTTTAAATTAGATTTAAAAAAAAAAAAAACAGTCAATCATTTAAAATGTTTTTGAGCTTTTTTTTCACTCAGACAGTTATAATAGAGTTATCACAAATATGTAAATCTCTAGGCTATCATATATTAAGTTTATTTCTAATCTAAATAAAAAAAAAACTTATTTATGCTTCAACGATAGTTAAAAACTTTTTCTCAACTGTTGTTTACTTTTTCTTTCGTTTTCTTCTTTCCTTCCCAAGGTTTCTCTCTTTTTCTCTCTCTTCGGAATCTTTTTAACGATATTGATGTTTTTATTTCCAAAGACAGGAAAGTTTAGCTTATCAATGTTTCGAATCTTTATAAGGCTAATCATCTCGATCGGAAAAAAAGGCGGATGGAGAAAAGACAGGGGATATAGACACACTCACAAACAAATAAACACACACTTGGATTCACTTGCAGCCATTTAGAATTTAAATTTGAATATGTGAAATTAAATTTTTTTTTTCAACTTCACCAAAATCAATTCCTTTGCAATAATACCATGGCCCCCGAAAGCTTTCCAGATCAGGGACTGCATACCTCCCCGCCTTATTCCCCAAAAATATATCAACGTTCTAATTAGCAAAGTGCCTAACTCCATTTTTTGTTTATTTTTCAGGAGAGCCAAAAAACATTTCATTGCCATTGTTAGAGCCACTGCTAATCACTTTTCGTGCAGCAACTTTTCGAACTGAAAAATTTGAATTACGCTCTGACCTAATTTAAGGAGAATATTTTTCAACAGAAAATACAAAAAATGATTTTCGAAAAAAAGTGGAGTTAGACACTTTTCTACTGACAGCGTCGATATGGATATCTATAAAAAAAAGTGATTTAAAAATCTGCTTGGAATATTTATAATTATAAAAACTGGTGTGACTGGTCGCACCAGATTTTTTGTGTCGACATAGTTTAGTTTCCACCGATAAAAGCTTACATGTATTAAAATTCAAGAGGTAAAATTCAGAAGATTTCAATGACCAAATGAGAATATACATTTTAAAGAGCATCTAAAAAATAATTGATTTTTGAATTATAATCAAAATCGAAAAAACTGAAAAAGTGCATCAATAAAGTACTAGTATTTTTTTGGCCGATTTTGTTCAAAAGCTTCGTGTCACGTGCCAGGGGGGTAACCTAAATATAAAATGCCAACCTCCTAGCTCTTTTCATTCTTGAGATATTTTGTTCATAGACATGAGCGATGAGATGAGAGATAAAAGACTGAATTCAAATAAATAATTTGAAATTTTCTATATTCTACTATTTCATGGCAAAAAGGAATATACAAGATAGAGAAGAAATGAGCCCCTGCGAGCAGAAACAAATTGAATACTCCCAACATGCATGGAAAAGAGTGCATAATTTTAGATATTATATCAGGCGTTTATTACTCTAAATCCGGAATAATTATAATGTGCCGGAAAATCAGTGATGGATTTGTATTGAATAATTGTACTATGAATAAAACTATAGCCTTGGAATGTATACTCTTTTGATTAATGATGCATACGCCTCAGAATGTTTATATGGTATGATATATGATAGAATAGCTTCTTATATGCTGGCAACATCACTCTAGTTATATATTTATTATTCATACTAGATACCATTTCTTTTTTACAGATACAGATAATAATGCTTTTAATTTAATAATTTTTTTTTTTTTTTTCATAACTGGCTATATCCATCCTATAAAATACATTTTGACATCAGGATTGAAATTTAAATAAATAATATAAAATTATCTATTTGTTTCATGATACTTATTTATTTTTATTGCCAATGGAATCGGGCAGTGAAGATAAACGATGAAGATGCATCTCTCGTTTGCCTTCCCCGCCTCCTTTCTTTTTTCTTTTCTTTCTCATACTATATCCTATTAGTTTTCTAGTCGTCTTCTTCATTTTTATTAAGTTATTGAAACTGTTTTTTTTTTTTTTTTTTTTTTTTTAATGAAACGTTCAAGATTAAAAATCAAGATATTGCTGATGATGGGTATAAATGTATGTGGCGAAGAGAGACGCTTTCAAAAATAAATAGTGATTTGCTTGTGAAGGATTAAAGGTTGTTCGGATAGTACATCGTAAGTCATAATAGAATCTAAATTTTTTTAAAATAAAATTAAAAATTTGAATGCCAAAATTCCTTATTATAATTTAGTCGTGACCTATCATAGTTTATAATTGGATTAAGTTAATAATTTAATTACCAAAAATAATAAATGAATGACTTTCGACTTGAGCAGTTTTTCACGTAATATAGAACTGGCAACATTGCATTCATCAACTATCTATTTTAAATCTTAAACGCCTTCAATTTTATTTTATTTAATATATTACAATGTTTAATGCAAATCAGTTTAAACACAATGGACGATTTGCGAGAAAAAGTATCTTAAAATTGAAAAAAATATGTAACTAACATCAAGTATTTTATGCGACGTTGCCAGGCTGGTCTGACTCTCGATGCTTCCTTATTTTTAAATATTGGCGACTGTCATTTTGGAGAATTTTTTTGACTTTCTTGTTAAAATATCTTTAAAAGCGGTCGGCAGAAACTTTTGATTTTATTTTTAACATATTCCTCGGAAGTGAATTAATAAAATGTAAGTTTTTTTGTTTTTGTATCAGATGCATATATGGGCTATATAATTGTCGATATGTGTGAATTTCGTCGTTATTCCCCATAGGCTACATGTTAAATTTCAATTTTTTAAAAATTAATTACACGATAACCCTGTGTCAGATCTGCTTCAAAATTTTATTTTATACGTATTTGATAGTGATTAATAACATATTAAAAAATTAGCTTTTAATCAGTTTAAGTACTTTAATGTCCGAACAACCTTAACGTCAAAGTCTTATATGGCCTAAGTTGCCGAAAAGACTGTGTGAAGTGTGTGTGAGTCAGTGTGAATGAGAAAAAAGTGTTTGTTTTTTTTTATAAAAAAAAGGTGCAAAGTAAAAACAAGTGTTTTTTAGGAAAGAATTTATTTTTGCAACAGCTTCTGGACAGGTATACAATTTCGGAGATGTTTACACTCCACCTCCTTGAAGCAAGGTCGGATACAAGGGGAGAGGGGAAGGGGTAAAGGGGGTAATTACCCCCCCCCCCTGAGATTTAAAAAAATACTTTTTTTTCGAAAAAAAATGTATTTTTAATGTAAAATTTTAAAAATAAATACTTGAAAATTTGATTTGTATTTATATTCTGGCAAATAAGTACAGAATGCTCCTTTAAATTACCGAAATTAAGAAAAAAAATGTGTGCTGTGCGACCAGTCACTCTAGATTACCCCCCCCCCCCCAAGAAACACTTCTGGATCCGCCACTGCTTTGAAGCAATTTGTGCACAAGAAGTCGCAAAAATAAATTCCATCCTAAAAAGAATTTTTTTTTACTTTGCACCTTAACAACATTGAAAGAAACATCTTAACTTCCCTTCAAAACTTAAATGAACTTTCTCATACATACATTTTAAATAATTTAAGTTGAATTTCATTTCCTTAAAAATGTCTTTACAAGCGTCTATTTTCTAAAAGATATTTTTTTTTAATGATAATTAAAACAATAATAATTTATAATAATTATGTATATATATATATAATATTAAAACAATTATTATTATTTATTCGAGATAATTTGTTTGAACTTGAAATGTAGTAGTATTTTCTTTTGGTCAACTTTTAACGAAGTTTTTTAAATAAAACTTCCTCTTTTTAAAATAAACTCATTCAGTCTACTTGAAATTTGAAATTAATTTCTTATTATTGAAAAGAATTTAAAATGTATGTTTAATTGAGGATAAGGTTTGATTCTTAGGGGTCAGAACGTTTGGACCACCAACAAATAAACATTCTCACAAAATAATGTCAAATAAAATAGTCGGATTGAAAATGATTTGTTTTCTTTTTAATTACCGGAACATCGATTTTTGATATGCATGTTCAATTTATAAAAATTGCCTGGAATTTTTAATAAATTCCCTAAATAAAATAAGAGGGAAACTCGTTCTACTAATATAAATAATTAATATGAGGCCTAATTTTCTAATGCTAATACAATACTTCCAATTATTAGTTATTATTAAAAACTTTGTTAATATTGTGAAACATTAAGAAATCTATTCATTGATTTTCTTTCATCAAAATATCTTGTCAATAATTCGATGATGAGAAGCAAACAAAACGAAAGGGAAAAATAATTAAATATTCACGAAAATTAAATGCATGGATATTTTCTCTCTAGGTCAGGTAAAGATAGATAAAGCCATTAGAGCGCTTTTATAATTTTCTAGGAAAATCTGATGTGATTCATCCTAGCCAAGGACGAGAGTGTAGATCTATATTTATTCTTTTTTTTTCTAATTAAAAATAATTTGAGAATAGCGAGGAGATTCCGGGTTGTGACCAGGTGGAAAATAAAAACAAATATGAGTCATTATTCTTTGTTATTAAAATAGTATATAAAATACAAGTTGAAAAAGGCGCGGCTTCGCCGCGCCCATCTCAACTTGGCCCTGGCGGGCGGCGTCTCGATACGTGATCAGTAGTTTTTCTCTTAATTTTAAAGCCCATATTATTTTTGCCTAAATGAAAATACAATGAATCAAGTTTAAAATTTGAGTATTCGCCCTGCCCGGCCTCTGGGTTTTGAAGGCCATGAGAAAATTACGGGCAAGAAGCAAGCCTAAATTTCCCTTTAATAAACTGATTCGAGCCAACGGGCATGCAAATGAAATCAGGCGGACAGGGACCTATTAAAAAAAATCAAGAATTTTAAAATAAAAATTTCGGGGGTGGGGCAATTGCACAATAAATCTTTAAACTTTCAAACCCCTTGATAGATATTCATTGAAGAATTTTAAATCAAAAAAAGCATGTTAAGATTTGAAGAAACAGAACAATTAAAAATTTCGGGAGGGGGGGGGGCAATTACACAAAAAATCTTTCAACTTTTAAATCCCTTGATAGATATTCATTCAAGAATTTTAAATCCAAAAAAGCATGTTAATATTTGAAGAAACAGAAGAATTAAAAATTTCGGGAGGTGGGGGGGGCAATTACACAAAAAATCTTTCAACTTTTAAATCCCTTGATAGATATTCATTCAAGAATTTTAAATCCAAAAAAGCATGTTAATATTTGAAGAAATAGAAGAATTAAAAATTTCGGGGGGGGGGGCAATTACACAAAAAACTTTAAACTTTTAAATCCCTTGATAGATATTCATTCAAGAATTTTAAATCCAAAAAAGCATGTTAATATTTGAAGAAATAGAAGAATTAAAAATTTCGGGGGGGGGGCAATTACACAAAAAAAATTTAAACTTTTAAATCCCTTGATAGATATTCATTCAAGAATTTTAAATCCAAAAAAGCATGTTTTTATTTGAAGAAATAGAAGAATTAAAAATTTCGGGGGGGGGGGGGCAATTACACAAAAAATCTTTAAACTTTTAAATCCTTGATAGATATTCATTCAAGAATTTTAAATCCAAAAAAGCATGTTAATATTTGAAGAAATAGAAGAATTAAAAATTTCGGGGGTGGGGGGCAATTACACAAAAAAAATTTAAACTTTTAAATCCCTTGATAGATATTCATTCAAGAATTTTAAATCCAAAAAAGCATGTTAATATTTGAAGAAATAGAAGAATTAAAAATTTCGGGGGGGGGGCAATTACACAAAAAAATTTAAACTTTTAAATCCTTGATAGATATTCATTCAAGAATTTTAAATCCAAAAAAGCATGTTTTTATTTGAAGAAATAGAAGAATTAAAAATTTCGGGGGGGGGGGGGGGCAATTATACAAAAAATCTTTAAACTTTTAAACCCCTTGATAGATATTCATTCAAGAATTTTAAATCCAAAAAGCATGTTAATACTTGAAGAAATAGAAGAATTAAAAATTTCGGGGAGGGGGAGCAATTACACAAAAAATCTTTAAACTTTTAAATCCCTTGATAGTATATTCATTCAAGAATTTTAAATCCAAAAAGCATGTTAATATTTGAAGAAATAGAAGAATTAAAAATTTCGGGGGGGGGGGGGCAATTATACAAAAAATCTTTAAACTTTTAAACCCCTTGATAGATATTCATTCAAGAATTTTAAATCCAAAAAAAGCATGTTAATATTTGAAGAAATAGAAGAATTAAAAATTTCGGGGGGGGGCAATTATACAAAAAATCTTTAAACTTTTAAACCCCTTGATAGATATTCATTCAAGAATTTTAAATCCAAAAAAGCATGTTAAGATAGAAGAATTAAAAAATTTGGGGGGGGGGCTGCCGAATTTAAAAAAAACTCTGAAACAACGAATTTAGATTCTTATCAAGGGAAGGCTTTAGGGAAGAAACCAAATTGATATCTCTCCTGGTTAAAAAAAAATTTGAATTTGCCTCTCCGGCTCCGCCCTCTCTGTATTTCGCCAATCAGCGCTATCCCTGAGGCCTGATTGGTTCTTTCACACATCGGACACGGTTTTAAGGCAATTATATATAAGTATGATAATCCAAATAAAATGTAGGTGATGAAAATGGTATAAATTTGAGCTGCGATTCATATCAGGGCATACCCTCCCTTCTCCTAGGGATGTCAAAAGTAGCCACTCGAGTATTTTCTTCATTTTGAGAGTTAAAGCTTTCATAATTGTTATAAACTACAGAGACAACGTTTCGGCCACTTATTTTATTGCCTTTTGTGATTGTATCAGAAATAATACCTGAAGAAGGTCACAGAATGAGTGATTAATACATTGTTTCTTATACAAATAAAACAAAATCAACAATTTTTTAAGGATAGCGAATAGCAGCCAGGAAAAATAAAATCAGACAAAAAATTAGATTAATTTTTATCAGATTTATTTGATCGTCGACGTTTCGGACGCCAGTCGCGCCCTTTCTCAGGACCTATGATCGATGATGATGATAATTATAATAATTATACATCTACATGTAACTACATCATACATAGAAGTATAATTATTATAATTATACATCTATCGATCATAGGTCCTGAGGAAGGGCGCGACTGGCGTCCGAAACGTCGACGATCAAATAAATCTGATAAAAATTGATCTAATTTTTTGTCTGATTTTATTTTTCCTGGCTGCTATTCGCTATCCTTATCAAATTAAACAGCCATTGCCTCCATCATCTCAACAATTTTTATTTTCTCTCTTGAGTTAAAGTATTAGTCACTAACACGAACTGAAGCGAAAGGTAAAATAATAAAATTATCGCTCTGACCTTGAGCACAGAGAACAAGGTCTCACTTCTTGTAATAAGGGTCAGGGATTCTGATTTGATCAATATTGGCAATTAATTTGACTAAATGGTCAAATGGTCAAATGGATGTAAAAAAAGATAATGATATGAACGTTGACAACAAGAGAATAATTACACTAGTCGACAAAAATGAACTTTTTTTCTTTCACAAGAATGAAGATATGAAATTCTAGAAGTATTTTTCGTGCTGAATTCAAATATCAATTCAGTTTTTCCCCATCAGGCACAGTTTTAGAGATATAGAGCAAAATAGATTTTAGTCGAAAATGGGCTCTAAAACGGCTTTTATTTAAAATGTTCAAATTATTTTTAACGCGACACCCCGTCAAATTATGCAGATAGTTAGAATACATATAAATTTTAAGTTTCATTCCAATCGGAGGTCATTTAAACGTGCTAAAAACGGCTTAAAGTTTAGAAAAATCGAAATTTTCAAGATTTTTTTGCTTTGGTCACCCCTAATACAATTTTAGAGATCCCTGAATGAAAAAAAATGTATGTAACGATATTCTATAGTTCTTTGGCTTTCTAAAAAGCATTCATTCGTAAAAATCTGTTAATTATTAACGAAATTATTAATAAAAACGTGAGCAAAGAAAAAACCTAAGTACACTCACTGGACGAATAAAATGGACCTCTTGTTCTTTTAGAAGTATAAATAAAGATATGAGATTCAAAAAATATTTTTTTTAATAATATATAATAAAGTTAGGGCCCGTGACCCGATGCTCAGAGAGGATACATTAGCTTCTCGTGGATAGGGTTCGCTTTTTAATTCAATTGAAGTCCATTTTTTTCGTCCAGTGAGTGTACTTGTGTTTTTTCTTTGCTCACGTTTTTATTAATAATTTCGTTAATAATTAACAGATTTTTACGAATGAATGCTTTTTAGAAAGCCAAAGAACTATAGAATATCGTACATATATGTTTTTTTCATTCAGGGATCTCTAAAATTGTATTAGGGGTGACCAAAGCAAAAAAAATCTTGAAAATTTCGATTTTTTAAAACTTTAAGCCGTTTGCGGCACGTCTAAATGACCTCCGATTGGAATGAAACTTAAAATTTATATGTATTCTAACTATCTGCATAATTTGACGGGGTGTCGCGTTAAAAATAATTTGAACATTTTAAATAAAAGCCGTTTTAGAGCCCATTTTCGACTAAAATCTATTTTGCTCTATATCTCTAAAACTGTGCCTGATGGAAAAATTCTAACTACATATCTGAATTCAGAATGAAAAACTGTACTAGGTTCACTTATCAGATTTCTTGTGAAAAACCTTGTCGACTAGTGTTATTATTATAAGAGTTTTTAATAATAAACCACATCTTGAATTAATTATAATGTGCGCACAATACTTGAAAACGACTGCAGAAGGAGTAGTTGAAACGTTTTTAATAAATAATTAATACAAAATGTAATCTATGATTTAAAATTCCCAAAAATAATAATAGCTTTAATAAATAAGAGTATAAGTATTTGTTTATATTTTTTTAATCTGCTATCATCTCTAACTCAAATTAACTACAACGGTGATTGGTTATTAAAAATAATTTTTATCCTAACGAAGCTAATCCTAACTAATCGAATCACCGTTGTAGTTAATTTGAGTCAGTTTTCATCACCTTTATATCTCCCTTAAATTTTTAAAAAAGAGAAATCTGCCTATTTGGATTATTAATTAGTAGAGTAGTGAACTTGGGCAGTCATATAAGGAAGGTCAATTGCCGCAAGAAAAGATAAAAATCCGGAAATCATCCCCTTACCCTCTAAAAAAAGTTCTCTATGCTAATGGCGAGTGGAGGTGTCGAAAAAAACTCCGGAGGTGTGATCAACTTCAAAAAATTTGGTAACCAAATGGCTTAAATAAAATAATCGGACTGCCTGGGGTCCGAACCCTCGACCCTCGGTATACATGGCAGGCGCGCTACCAAATACGCCAAGCCCGAGGGCCCTAAATATGGATCTTTTAGTCGAAAGAATAAAGTTTAGATTCTTTTAATTCAAATTTTTTGGAGTTTTTTTAATTTTAATTTTCTTATTTCAATCTGACATTAATAAAAAAATTCATAAATTTAATAAATATTTAATATAAGATTATATCTTGATATGAAAAAGACTTTTACGCTTTTTTCGGCCGATGCGGATATTAAAAAAAATAACTACCCTTTCTAATCTTCACTTTATTGTTTTTTTCTTTAGATTAATCAATTTATTAATGAATGACAATGTTGAGTGTTCTTTAAATTATTAGGACAAATAGTTTGCTTTCCGTCTTTATGTGGATTATATCTTGCGAATCTTAAATGAAGAAAGAATAGATGTGTCACAAGCAACATAGAATAGTTTTTTAAATTAATTAAAAAATTTGTTAACTTTTACTATGAAAAGAAAAAATTAAATTACGAAATTATCTTTTAAATAAACTCAGTTGGTTGTGGTTGAAAATTGTTTTCGGGATATCATTTGCTTTAATACAGCTGCACATGAAAGAGGCAACTAGAGATGAGATTTGGTGGTAGAGTGGGTCGGGGAAATTCTAAGATAATACGAATAATACGAACTGGAGCTTAATGACGAACAATTTTTTTTTCTTTTTATTTTACATGATTAAATAAAAACTAAAAAAAATGCATATATGTAAAACACGCATTATCGTATCGTTAGAAATGTTTTTTTTTACAATGCATAAATTTGTTATCGTTTAGAACAGGGATGGCCAACCTAAATGATATGGGACCACTTTGGAAATCCATCAGAACTCTGCGGGCCGCATTATAAAATTAAATATCCCTGTATTAGATTTAGATCAACTATGAATATTTTTTGGGGTGAAAAAAAATAGAATAAATATATTTTGTAAAAGTGGGCCGGAAAATGTTCAAGGAGGGTTGCATGCAGCACGCGGGTCGTTCAATAAAAAATTTTAAATAATGGAGTTACCTTCGGGAATCGAATGTTGTATTTCTGTGCTTGCAACAGCAGATTTTTTGGGTCGAGATATATTTAGTTTCCGCCGATATATTAGAATACAAAATGTAAAATTTACCAACTTAAACATGGGAAAATATATATATATTTTGTTACCATTGAACATTTCTCCTATCTTTCCTATGAAATACATGGGTAAAGTGGTCCTCGGGGCTTGGAGTAGTTGGTAGCGTGCTAACCTCGTATACCAAAAGACGCGGGTTCGAATCTCAGGCAGTCCGATGTTTTTATTTAAGGCATTTGGATACCAAATGGCTTAAATAGAAATGCCTGGACCCCCAATAGATTTATTAAAAACATACGAGTATCGTTAAAAGTCTTAAATGGCCTAAGTTGCCGAAAAGACTGTGTGTATGTGTGTGTGTGAATGAGAAAAAAGGTGTGAGTTTAAAAAAAAAAATGAGTAAAGTGCTCTTCAGAAGATTTCAATGCCTAAATGAGAATATACATTTTAAAGAGCATCTAAAAAATAAATGATTTTTGAATTTTAATCAAAATCGTTGGAATGAATTGGAGACAGCGTGCCACGCTTCTCTCAGGTTTTTTTTTTTGAGGTTTTTCCCTCGGTAAATAACCACAAAGTAAGTTCATATTCTTTTTACCTCCCAAACGGGTAGCCGAATTTTCTCCCTTATCTTTTTCCAAGAGTTTTCTTTAAATTGTTTATTATAATAAAGCGGAGTAGTCGGATCACATAAATTTCTGTGGGCTCATATAGCTTTATTAATTCAATAGATTCTCCTTTGTTATTCATTTTGCCTCGTACCGAGTACACGTCAACCGTCTCAATTGAACGCACGTCTCAGACAGAGGGGCCTTTGAGCATGGACATTTATTTACCGACTTTATTTGGCTTGCAGGGAGGCTGCCTGTTTCATATTGTAGCCTATATATAATAATCCAGATAAATAATAATTATTACGATAGATACGTAGGGCTTATAGCTGGTAGTTCAATGAATTATTATCATACTTATATATAAAAGGCTAAGAGGGTGTCCGATGTGTGAAACAACCAATCAGGCCTCAGGGATAGCGCCATGGTAACAAAATATAAATATTTACCCATGTTTACGATTTTTTTTATTTATTTACATTTTGAATTCTAAAATATCGGCGTAAATTTTTTGTCTGTGTACCGGGAGAGTCCTGGAAAGGATATGATTCACAAAAAATCTTAAGTTCATGAATAAATTAACCGCTAAAATAATCTCTACATATAAAAATGAAAAGGGAAAATGTATGTACCGGTATGTATATAAGTAGGCGAGCAAGGGGGGGGGGGGGGGCCGAAGGCGGGGCTTTGCGTCTAGTAACTATATAATTATTACGATGTCCGTCTGTCTGTCACACTCAGTTTGACCATTTGTAGTCGGAATTTTGAATTTTGTAGTTTTATAGAGAGTCCATGAAAAATACTCGGGTCCCGAAATTCCCAAATGAGTAGGTTCAAAATCCAGAATTTTCCTAAAGGCGGCTACACAGTAACATCTGCAAACTTGGCAAGTACAGTACGTGGTGCAATCTTTTTGTCCAAGCAAACTGTAGCGTCTGTAGGGAAATTTTGCGCAAGGCTTAAATAAAATCATCGGACTTCCTGGGATCCGAACCCGCGACTTTTGGTGTACGAGTTTAGCAGGCTAACCCCTACACCAAGTCCCGAGGGCTAATAAAAAGTTGAAATTATATTAAATCCTTCGCTGATAAGATGAATGTTTGACTTTTGGGAATCAAAAGCAGCCGTCTCTGTTATTGGCA
Source organism: Euborellia annulipes (assembly GCA_023213315.1). NCBI lineage: Eukaryota > Metazoa > Arthropoda > Insecta > Dermaptera > Anisolabididae > Euborellia > Euborellia annulipes. The sequence continues at coordinate 19,510 of JAKCPI010000003.1, forward strand.
TTAAATTCTGATACCATTAGACAACAGATGTCTTCTCCTTGGCTTTTGTCTAATTTCCCTCCATTGTTACTTCTTATGATTAAATTTAGGATAATTTTGGCAAATTTGTACCGCAAGTAGCAAGGAAAGATAGAGATAGAGAGGGGAACAGGTCGATATATCGGTCAAAGGCACATCTGTTACACGCGGTGGTGGTGGATGGGAGTTTATAAGCGAGGAGGGGGCGCCTGCGCCAGGCGCGGTCGATACCCTCGTACGCACGACGTGACTACGTACGAATCTACGTCTACGTACGCAACTGGCTGTTTAGTGTGCTGCTACTACTGCTGCGGGGGTGGCTCTAGAGGTCGTCCAACTTTACCTCCCTTTATTTTTTTTTCTTTTTCTTTTAATGAATCAGATAAAGAAAATTTCTCTCCCATTCCATGCAATTTATATCAAATTGGATTCTATAAAATTAAGATTCTGCCTTTATAATTTTATCATTAAAATTTTTTTCCAATAGAGAGCTACATCTAATCGTTTTTAACAAGAGATCAATTCAGAGATATAACGAGAGGCGGACTTACGAACGTTAACATTTAAATAGAGATTCAGGTTTTTCATTAAACTCTTTATTTTAGCTATATCGCCTGCTGAGAATCATAGTGGCGAAAATCCAAAATTCAATTTTGGAGTTGAGCCTAGCAAACGAGGAGAAAGTGTTGCGATTATGTCAAAAAAAGTGGGTCCCGCAAAATGGTCTGTCTGTGTGTCTGTCTGACTTTGAACAAAATATTGCAGCAACGAAAAGAGCTAGGAGGTTGAAATTTTATATTTGAGTTAGTAGTGAGAGACGCAGTTTTTCTTTTATTTTATTTCGAACTTACGCTGACGTTTCGATCCCGGTAGGAGCATTATTTTTGTTTAGAATTAAAAAGTAATAAATATTCAAATTTAACAATGAGTAATGGATGGTAAGAGAAGGAAAATAATTCTTATTATTAGATATTCTGGCCTCCAGGAGAGGAGTGTTGAGTGATTTGAGTCTCGTTTTTCAGTTTTTTTACTTTCTCTAACCTCTATATATGTTAATATATAGAGAGAGGAAGTACTGGATTCATGTCAAAAATTCGATGTCCGGATTTTGATGGATATACACGTTTTGAGGTCCCCTGAGTCCAAAAAAGTGGTTTTCGCGACATGGTCTGTCTGTCTGACTGTGTGTGTGTGACTGTGGACAAAATATTTCAAGAACGAAAAGAGCTGGGAGGTTGAAATTTTATATTTGGTAAGTTAGGCACCTAAAGAGTACTAGTATTTTACTGATGTATTTTTTCAGTTTTTTTTTTTTTTCGATTTTCTCAAAATTCGCTCCAACGATTTTTCCGGATTGTCCATTGGTGATATTTTTTTATTTTTTCATCATCTAGGATTAAATTTTTGTTTAAAGCCACATTGAGTTTATTCATTTACACTATCCACTTTGATTAAATTTTTTAATGTGCACAGAATAGCTACACCATAATTCATCGTCTTTTATTGTATTTAATAAAAACTCCGAGTAACATGTGCAACTTTCTAATGGGATCGTAATTTTTTTTTTATTTTAAATAGGCATGACAATATAATAGAAGCGAGAAATTTATTTTTGAATATAAATTAAAGGAAAAAAAAAATAACCAAGTCAGCCATCGTAACAGATTAAAGTCATATTCTAGAGAACCTCTTAGATGAAATGCCTTAATATGAAAGGGATGAAATTTTTTATGTTTCTGTCATGTAAAAATTATATTTTTCATTTTAAAAAGAACATTCTTTACTTAAAATGACCTAACTTCGAAAGTTAATCTCTCTATTCTATCTTTTTCTAAATTAATATGTTTAAAAAAATCTGGTGTGTAAATTACACAATACATAAATTTCTCATAGTAATTGAAAGTTTTTGATTGGAAGATACTAATAGAGAAATTTTTGTGTTGACATGTATTTTTCAAAAATACATTAGGATTCAATATGTAAAATCATTACTATAACATAAAGCGCTAAACACTGACTTCCGTTTTATGTTCCTGTTTAGCATTCTCTTCCCTAATTGGCCAAAGACAGAGAAAGTGGAGTCAGTGCGGGAAATTTAAAACTTCAAGTCAGAGAGAGAAATTCAAAACTTTAAGTCCTAGAGGGGAATTTAAAACTTTAAGTTAGAGAGGGAAACTTGTGAGCAAGAATAAATTGATGAAAGCCGAAGGCGGGCAAGGGGTCCAGGAGGCGTAGCCCCCTGGTATGTTGTCTATAAATATATTACATTTATCACGAATGTTTTGTAAGCTTTTGTGGTTTGTATTACTATTACTATGGAAGTTTTTAATTATAGACCACAATTGTATTAATTATTTATTAAAAATATAAATAGTGTACAACGTTTCGACTGCTTATTCTGCAGTAGTTTTCAAGTACTGTGCTCTGACTTAAATGACAACATTTTGTAACCTCAGCAACCATCTTTTTCATAAAGCGTAAAAATGAAGTGGTCTTCAAACAATATTGAGTGCAAAATTAGAAAATATAGTGCAATATTTTAAAGAGCATTGATTTATGAAATTTCATCAATATATTTTGAGAAAATCGAAAAACTCAAAAAGTACATTCGTAAAGTACTCATAATTTTTGGCCTATTAAATTTTCATGCGAACCTAACTCAAATATAAAATACAAAAGGAATAGAGCAGGAGCAGCCAAATAATGTTAAAGCCTCTGATTGATTATTCACAATCCAGCGAGACGTTTTGGGAAAACTTTATTGTTCTATCAACAGTCTTTCAAATTGTTTATGTACCAGAGTTGTCCTATGGGCATTATTATTATGTAATCAATGTCTGTGTGAGTTTTTCATTTAACTTATTCAGAGAGAATGATGAATTTTTGACTGCTCCTGCTCCCTTCTTTTTGTATAAATCAACAGTCACGTACTTCATTGGTTATGAAATCTCAATTTCAGTCTCAAGCTTTTTTGAAAACAAACAGCCCTGGAGGAAAAAATTGAAAAAGTTGATTATTTGCGTTATCTCTAAATAAAAGAATATTTATTAGTAATCACATCTCTATTTATTCATATAGAGATGATAAATAAAGCTTATTTTTACGATAAAGAGAAAAGTATTGTAATCAGGTTTTGCTAGAAATACGCGTTCCTAATTCCTAAAAAGTAGTCTGTAAGAGAAATTACAATTGAGAAAATAAAGGTATTTGACAAATTATTGATACCAAACATATCAAGCTTTCCACAAAATTATAGTCATATAATGGAATACGAAAGTTGGAATCATCCCTCTCCAAATATACA
>JAKCPI010000004.1:0-181155 GCA_023213315.1 Euborellia annulipes
CCAGTTGCACCAACTAGTCTCAGATCTTGACTTGGTCAAGTCCGTCTTGAACTCAAGTCTCAGCTTGAGATTTAAAACGTTGCACCAATGAATCTTCAAATGATCTTACCCAAGCTGCCATTTAAGAAAAAACAACATCTGGCAACCTCGCATTTTTATTACAAATTAGTCACTAGGCAGCACTGCAGGACAACAAAAAACTAACCAAAATCAGCCAAAATAAAAATAAATAAATAATCAGCTTAATCCTATTTTTTATCAAATTCTGTCAACAAAAAAAAAATATTAAATTTTAATAAGTGAAGTATTTCCTAGGTCCCTCCTCATTGGGGAATAAAAAAAGAAAAATTTTCATAATATATTTTCTAGACAAACTGTTGAATGAAATGGTACAAGAAAACACAAACAAATTGTAAGTTAATCTACAGTATTTTTTTTTTTAATTTAAAATAAATAAATTTACTTTTTTGCGATTTTCCTACCTTCAATTCAATCAACTTTTTTAAATCTATTATTAAATGCTTTTATTTAACAACTCTTTCAAGGTCACCAACTTTATGGCTTTGTTAAGGACACTTTCCCGATATGAGCTTGAGGTGTAGAAATTTGATATTTAAGAGTCATTTTTGATGACGCAAATTGTGAAGTTTGGTTTTACCAAAATGGACCAAACTAATGTATTTACCCTATTTGAAACCCTTCGCAAATTAATGTAATTTCAAAAAGACTTCCCAGTAATTTATTAGAGGTGTGAAATGTAATACTTAAGAGTCATTTTTTGATGACGCCACACTATATTCTTAGTTTTGATCAAAATAGACCAAACTAATGTCAATACTTTATTTGAAACCCTTCGCAAATTAATGTAATTTCAAAAGACTTCCCGATGGGCTAGAGGTGTGAAATGTAATACTTAAAAGTCATTTTTGATGACGCCACTATATGGTGGTTTTGATCAAAATAGACCAAACTAAATGGTACTTTATTTGAAACCCTTCGCGAATTAATGTAATTTCAAAAGACTTCCCGATGGGCTAGAGGTGTGAAATGTAATACTTAAGAGTCATTTTGATGACGCCACTATATAGTGGTTTTGATCCAAAATAGACCAAACTAATGTGGTACTTTATTTGAAACCCTTCGCAAATTAATGCAATTTCAAAAGACTTCCCGATGGGCTAGGGGTGTGAAATGTAATACTTTAGAGTCATTTTTGATGACGCCACTATATGGTGGTTTTGATCGAAATAAACCAAACTAATGTGGTACTTTATTTGAAACCCTTCGCGAATTAATGTAATTTCAAAAGACTTCCGATGGGCTAGAGGTGTGAAATGTAATACTTGAAAGTCATTTTTGATGGCACCCACTATATGATGGTTTTTTGATCAAAATAGACCAAACTAATGTGGTACTTTATTTGAAGCCTCACGCAAATAAGGCCCTATTAACTATAGTTTTGAATTTTGATATTTACAAGTCATTTTTATGATAATGAATAATTTTTCAATTGAACCAAATCAATGCAGATAAACTATTGTGGTACTTTATCATATTGATGATTTTTGATAAGACTAAAAGACTAAAAAGCTTAAAAAAATAAAAATAAAATAAAAAAAAAGATTTAAAAAAAAATGCTTTTATTTAAATTGAACAAAAGAGATAAATAAGAAAGAAATAATTTAATTGTTCTTGTTAAAATTTTTTAATATTTATGACTTAAAATAAAAGCGTGGGGCGCGAGCCTCGGAATCACTTCGAAGCGCCCCACGCTTTTATTTTAAGTCATAAATATTAAAAAATTTTAACAAGGCTTATTAAATTATTTCTTTCTTATTTATCTCTTTTTGTTCAATTTAAATAAAAAAAAGCATTTTTTTAAATCTTTTTTTTTATTTTTATTTTTTAATATATTTTGGAAATATTTAATATAATATATTATATTTTTAATAATGGGTTTATTTAATTAATAAACAAATTAATAATTTAATTTAGGCTAATATTTTAATTTAATATATTAATAAATTTAACAGTAAAAATATATTTAATATATTTATTTAAAATCATATTGAATTTTGACAGATATATTTTGAAAATGGGATGTTATGTTCAAAACCTTCTCTGTCAAATTATAACATTATGCAAACATCAAAATCTTCACCTCCGATCAGCTCCATCCACACCAATAATTACACGTTTTCTATTAATATCTTGAAGTAAAAACCAATTTATAGCGATTAAAAACAGTTTAAGCTTTTACACACCGTCTATGCTTCGTAATAAATTTATTTCAAGATTTTTTATATATAATATAAATATACCTGGTAAATTTTTTAAAAATTCTTGACAGGCAGTATGAAAATATAATTTTTTTTTTAAATAATAACAATAAGATTGATTAATTAAAAAAAAAAAAATATATATTCTAAGGGATTATATAGATAGTTGAATAGATAAAATGTCACAATTCTCCTTTTAGGTTACGAATTCAGGCTGAGAGGGACTTAAGTCGCCAAATTTGACTACTTGAGATGTAAGCTCAAAATCAGGACTTAAGTTCGTATTAAATGTTGGTGCAACACTCTAAGTTCAAATGTAAGATGTAAGACGATCTTGAGACTTGAGATATGTTGGTGCAACTGGAGGCGTATGACTTATTAAAAAATTATCGTAATTAATTTTTTTGTTATCAAGCAAATACAAAAAACAATCTGTCACAATAATCTTTAATTTTTTTTTTAATTTAAAAATGAATTTATTGTTATTATTAATCACATATTAATTGAGAAATTTTGAAAATAAGCTTAGATGATTTATTTAAAAATCAACTGTCAAATTAGTTCAGCATTCTTGCGATAGATGGCAGGCTAGTCCAACAGCAGATATAGTATTAGCCTATATCTGGCCTATATTTATATATTTTTATGCTTTTATAAAAGATACATAATATATAATAACATTTATAAAGTATTTATTGTTAAAAGATCAATGAAAATCAACCAAATGCATTAAATATTATTAGCTACCATTCTGACATCTCTTGGCAAATTTTTGAATTACTTGATATTTTGGGAATACTTTTTTATGACACACACCGCCCTCTTATCGGGAAAAACATGCGTATTACCTTGGCTCCCGTTCCCCCATAAAATAAGAAAACTCCAAAAAAAAAAAATTAAAAATTTGGTATGACTGGTCGCACAGCACACAACTTTATCTTACTTTTGGTAATCGAAAGGTATGTTCTGTGCTTATCACACCAGATTTTTTTTTAATTTCCAACCTCCTCACTTTTCACAAAATAAAAAACTTTTCTAATCATCATCCAATCTAAATCCCTTCAAATCCCCCCCCTTCCTTTCTCCCATTTATTATATTGATTTTATATTTTAATTATATACTATGTAGGCCCCATTCGCAAAATTAAATATTATATTTCACTTTTACGAGAGAGAAAGTTAAATCCTTAGGAAAAACTTTTTGTTTTATTCATTATTATCAGTGATCATTTTAATTACGAGTAAATTTATTATATAGACCCTATACATATATATTTTTTTTTTAAGTGGAAACTTTAGGCTTGGTTATTTTATCTCGTAAAGTTAGCCCGTCTCATTATCTTCCTTTAATTATCAGGGAATTTATTTTTCATACAAATTAAATGTGGTGCTGTGGTAGGGCATGTTGAGTACCAATCAGCAGATCCGTGGTTCAACACCCGGCTGTTTGATTTAAGAAATATTAATTATATGAAACCAAAACGTCATTTCAATAAAATATTGAAGATAAATAAAAAAAATCTGGAGACGATTTTCATCCTTCTTAATAATATTCATCAGGCTGTCCTCTATCTTCTTCTATAAAACATTTTTTGATATAATTATGGCGCAAAGCTGTTCTCAAGTGTCTTGAGGAATGAGCCACTACTTTCACGAAAATTTGCCAACAGATGGCATGATACAGGGGCGTATATAGAAATTTTTTCGGGGAGGGCCCGAACTCAAAAATTTTTTTGTGGAAAATTTTTTTTTTAAGAAACTAAATTTTTTTTTCACACGAAATTTTTTGCGGAACATTTTTTCTTTTGCGGAACCAAAGTTTTCCATCCTGCGGAAAAATTTGTTGCGCTGATGTCTGTATATCCCTATATATGTATATGTGTTTGGGAAATTTCGGGGGGGGGGCCCGGGCCCCCTCGGCCTCCCCATATATACGCCCCTGGCATGATAGTTGCTATATTCAGGCTATTATTTAATCTTAGCCCTCTAAGTTCCATCTGGTTGAATTTTCGTTAATCTTTTTAATAAATAAATATTTTATAAATATTATATATCATTTCTAACAGCATGAAAATATATAAATATAGGCTTATAGGTGATAATGTCAGGTGTTATAGTCACTGTATTAACATAGTCTGGCCGTGAGGGTTGAATCGGCCATTTTTTCTGGCCGGAAAACACAAATTGTCCATAGGAAATATAAATATTTACAAGATATATGTTCTAACCTCTATTTCAAAATTGACATATATTTGACATCATTAAAGTATATATTTATTAATAATTAAAATAAATGTTCATGTTTATTTTAAATTAATTTTTCATGAGAATTATTACAATTAAACCTTTTTTTGTCAACGCCAAAAGCTGTCATTTCATATAATTAATATTTTACAGTTTTACTTACTTGTAGTACACAAAAAAAATGTATTAAATTTTATTTAGTATTATATCAGGACATTCAAATGAAAGGAAAATATGGAATTTTAATATGTTAAATAAGGAGAAAAAAAAATATTTTTATATTTTTTACATGGTAAATATAGGCTTGTTTAGAAACAAAATGGCCGATTTTTTGAGACTATGTTAAATACAGTGACTATACCAGGTGTTAGACTAGCCTGCCATTTGCAAGAGTGCTGAACTATTTAATTCGTTTTTTTTTTTTAAATACAAAAAAAAAAAAAAGGATTACGGTTATCCTGGATCATAGAACAGTAGAAGAGTTCTTGAATCTTGGACTACGAGACAGGAGTTTACCGTCACATGCGACAAAAATGTATTTCAATTGAATTGGCTATTAATGTTGAAAAGGCTTATAAAAAAATGTATTTTCTCTCTCAGTAATTTAAACACATCTCCTAAAATATCTTGCATGATTGAAGTATAAAATTTTTGGGTTCCGGATGGCTTTAATAGAAATGCCTGCACCCCCAACAAGATATTTTTTCTCAACGGTTGTTGTCAAAAGCCTTTTGTGGCCGAGGTGGCGAAGGAGGGGGGGGGGGGGGGGGGGGGGGGGGGGGTGGGGGAAAGAGAGAAAGGGTGTGTTTTTTTTTTAAAAAAAAAAAAAAAAAATAAAATTTCATAATTAAAACTAGAATAATTAAAAAAATAATATAAATTTAAAATCTCGCTTATGCTAATTAATAAATAAACTTATATATAAAATCCTTTAATTCTTTTTTTTTTTATTAATCAAAATATAAAGCAAATTTTTAATGGATTCTCTAATTTATTAGAATAATAATAATTGATGATTTTTTGATAATATTTATAAATTTAAAAAAATTAGTTCTGAATGTTTTGTGAATTGGGGTGTAGTTATCTAAAGAAAAGTATCGATACTTGTACTCGTCGGTATCATATCGAAAGGAAAGTATAAAAAAAAAAAACATTCACACTTTTTTCTCATTCACACAGTCTTTTCGGCAACTGAGGCCATTTAAGACTTTTAACAATACTCAGTATGTTTAATATATCAATTGGGGGTCCAGGCATTTTTAGTTAAGTCATTTGGTATCCAAATGCCTTAAATACAATTTTCGGACTGCCTGGGGTCCGAACCCGCGACGTTCGCTATAGAAGGTAGGCACGCTACCAACTACTCCAATCCCCGAGGGCGAAAGGAAAGTATCTATACCATTAAAGTATCGGGAGAAAAGTATCGATACCAATAAGTATCGAGTATTATTTTAAGTATGAGTATTTTTCCTTTTTTTTAACTCTTTTCGGCATCTTGTGTTCCGGATGTTGATCTGAGTACACACTGTGAGATATATGCGACTGTCCTCAGAGTAATGAGCATCAGGAGGTTGGGGTGATTCGCAGTGTGCGAACGCGTGACTCCTAGAGATTTTTTTTTCTTTTTCGGGGGCTTTCTCAATCAAAATAGGAAAAAATAAGTCTGTCCATTTAGTATATAATTTTTATACTGGTATTTCATATTTGGGCACTTTTTAGAGATTGTTCCTAAGAATCGAAATAAAAAAAAAAAATTTAAATTAGATTGAATGTTATTAATAAAATATCTTGCATGATTGAAGAATAAAATTTCATAATTAAAACTAGAATAATTAAAAAAAATAAATTTAAAATCTCGCTTATGCTAATTAATGAATATACTTATATATAAAATGCTTTAAATCTTTTTTTTTATTAATCAAAATATTAAGCAAATTTTTAATGGATTCTCTAATTTATTAGAATAATAATAATTGATGATTTTTTGATAATATTATAAATTAAAGAAATTTAGTTCTGAATGAATGTGTTGTAAATAGGGGTGTGGTTATCTAATGAAAAGTATCAATAACTTGTTCTTAGATGATTTATTTCAAAATTAACTCTCAAATAGTTCTGCACTCTTGCAAAAGATGGCAGGCTAGTCTAACAGCCGGTATCATCAGATTCCCTTATTAGCTTCTTTATCTGACCTATATTTATATATTTTTATGCTTTTATAAACGATAAATAAAATATAATAACACAATGAAAATCAACCAAATGCATTAGATTATTAGCTACCATGCTGACATCTCTTGGCATTTTTTCGTAATAGGTTTTTTTTTTTGCTTACGGGTACTTTTCAAGACACATAACGCCATCTTATCGTCAAAAATATGCGTAACAGCTTCGCTCCTACTCCCCCTTAATAAAAATAATATTATTATGGTTTTGTTCTCGTTTTCAGAAACTGAATAAAGTGTGAGATTTATGATTAAATCTCTCTCTTGTTTCCCTTTTTGCCATTAAAAAAAAAGACTACACACAGAGAGAGAGAGAGATAGAGAAGGGTTTATTGATGTATGAAAGCATAAAGTCAACATGACCATCTTGCATTAGAGTTCTGACCAAAGTTGAGTGGGGGGGGGGAGAAGCTGAGTGGAGCAATTCAAAGAGGAGAGAGAGAGAGAGATCATTTTAATCTGAACAAGGATGGATGGATCTAACCAAGTTCTCTCTTCTTAGGGGCAATGTATATTTGCCATTAAAGTATCTATATCTATATCGGAAAACAAACCCTCAGGCTCTCTCTCTCTCTCTCTCTCTTGGTTGATGTTTCATCATCATCAGTATCCCCCACTCTCGGACAAATTGGCCAAAATGGACCTCCAGGGTGCTGCTCTACGAGCGTTCAAGATTCCACCAAGTTTGCAATTTAATTATTATATTCTCTCGCTCTCTCTCTCTTGTCTCTCGCTAGAGTTGGGTTAAATTAATAATCGTGCTTTCTTTTTCTTTTTTACTTTCTCTTACCTCTATATATGTTAATATATATATATATATATATATATATATATATAGAGAAAGTATTGGATTCATGTCAAAAATTCGATGTCGAGATTTTGATGGATATACACGTTTTGAGGTTTGAGATCATGGTCTGTCTGTGTGTGTTTAATTTAAAGCCCTAATATTAATATGTTAAAAAATTTTTCTACTTCATTTTTTAAGTGAAACTTTTATTTGATCCTCTCAAATTTTTTCGCTGTTCTATCAGCATGTCGCGTTACAAGCCATGACGTCACAAGTTGTGACGACAAAAATAGGAAAGTTGAAATTTAATATATATGACGAATTATAAAAAATAATTGTGAGATTTAATTATTCAATTTTTAAATTGATAAAATATAATTTTTAAATTAATGTAAAATGATTCAAATCTTCAATTACTAAATAAATATTGTTCTCAGTTTTTAATATGCGTCTATTGATTTCCCATTATTTTTCCAATTATTAAGTTAAGATTAAAAACGCGATTTTAATAGCCTTAATTGAATAATTTTCTGAAAATTTTCTGTTAAACGCCTACGATCCGAAAAAAAAGTTTCACTTGCATCGTGATTTCATAAAACCACACAATGATTTTTTTTTCTGCAGTTTGAAATTAAAAAAAAAAAAAAAAAATGATTTTTTTTCATTAAAAAAATAAATAAATAAAACCCATAGATATAGTAGAAGTAATTACAATCAAAAAGCGAGTTTAATTTAATATTATGCGACGTTGCCAAACCAAGGGCGGATACAAGGGGGGGTAAAGGGGGTAATTACCCCCTCCGAGATTTAAAAAAAATACGTTTTTTCGAAAAAAAAAATTTATTTTTAATGTAAAATTACTTAAAAATTTGATTTTTATTTATATTCTGGCAAACAAATATAGAATGCGCTTTTAAATTACCGAAATTAAGAAAAAATTGTGTGTTGTGGGACTTGTCACACCAGCTTACCCCCCCCCCCCCGAGAAACACCTCTGGATCCGCCCTTGTGCTAAACTGAGACACGTGACTTATTTATTTTTAAATATGGCCGACTGTCATTTTTTGACTTTCTTGTAAAAATATCTTTAAAAGGCCACGGCAGAAATTTTTGATTTTATTTTTAACGTATTCTTCGGAAGTTAATTGATAAAATGTAAGTTTTTTGTTTTTTTAATCTATATCAGGAGTGGTTACATAATTTAATAAGTGTGCGAAAGGTTCGTCGATATTCCCCATAGGATACATGTTAAATTTCAATTTTTTAATAAGTAATTACACGAAAACCCTTCGTCAGATCTGCTTCAAAAAATTATTTTATACGTATGTTCTAGTGATTAATAACATATTAATAAATTAGCTTTTATTCTATATAAGTGCCTTAATATCCGAACAATCTTAAACAGAGACACAATAAATAATAATATTTAAATTGAAATTTTATATTATTAAATAAATATCAAATGTCAAGACGTCTTTATAAAATGGCGGAGAGTTTTTTTTTTTTTTTTTTTTGTAAAAAAAACATTCACACTTTTCTCATTCACACTCACACTCACACACACATTCACACAGTCTTTTCGGCAACTTAGGCCATTTAAGACTTTGACGATAACCGTTGTAAGTATAATATATATATTGTGGGGGTCAGGCATTTCTATTTAAGCCATCTGGTATCCAAATGGCTTAAATAAAATCATCGGACTGCCTGGGTCCGAACCCGCGACGTTTGGTATAGGAGGTAGGCGCGCTACTTACTACGCCAAACCCGGGGGCACGTCTTTATAAAATGGCGGAGAGTTTTGCATGCGCAAATATACTTGTGCATGATTAAAATTCAAGCGACTTGCGCAAAATTTGTCAGTAGCGTATCCAGGTGGGGACGAAGGGGGCGCTCACCCCCCACCCCGCCCCGCCCTAGGCGCATCAAGCCTTTGGCGGCCCTCGATACCGACATAGGCGCCTTGAGACTCAGGCTTTTTTTTTTTGAAATTTCATAATTCATTTTATATCACAAATCCGAAGAAAAATTAAAAAAAAAAAAACCTGGAACGAGATTCAAATATTAAAAAAAATCGAATGAAATTCGAATAGCCTATTAAAAAAAAAGCTCGAACGAAAAACGGCGCCCCCCTCAAAGGCTAGTTAAGTTTTGCATGTATGTATGCTTGCTTGCCAGTGGAGATAGGTGGAAACGCCCAAGGGCCACAAGCGTATGTGTGAGATATTGGTGTGTGTGTGTGTACATGCTTGTCAAGTTTGCAGTTATGCCTTAAACATTGTGGTTGCCTAAAAGCTAAAGGCTCCACTCTCGAAAATATCATACACAATTGAAATGGTTTGATTTTTATTCCCTGACTTAAATAAATAAATAAAAGATGTTCATTATTTATTTAAAAACTTTACATACATCCTTTTTTCATTTATATTCCATTCATATTTGCATTTAGATAATAATACACTCTATTTACAAGTTTTTCATTAAAAAAATAAATATATTCTTTTTTTTTTTATTAATATTAAAAATACGATTAGAAGTATAAACAACCCCGAAGGCTTGGGGGATTCCCGACAGTCGATTTAAGTCAGACCTTTTTTTTTTGTTGTTGTTTGCTTTGTTCACTCAAGCAATAAATTCCCTAGACATCCTCAAAAAAAAAAAAAAAAAAAAATCACTTTATATATTCGGAATTGGGCGAGAGAGAGAAAAAAAACTTTTCCTTTAAATCAAGACATGCAATTTTGAAAATTAAAAAAAAAAGTAAAGCATATATGTATTTAAATATACGTATAAGCCTGCGGGTTTTTTGTTCATAAAAATAATATATTAATTAACAAGTCAAATTTATTTAATTTTGGAATTTACAAGAGAATTAAATTAAATTTAATTAAAATATATTTAAATCTCGCATTAAATTATTTAATTAAAAAAAAAATTACTTTTTATTATTTTTAACTTCCTTATTTGGCAATTAGCGATGCTCCAAGTGCAGAAAATGAAATATTTCTATTTAACAAAATTCTAATAAACTAATATACAAGTGTTGTATATCATTTTACTCGGGAGAACATCTAGATTATGTTAAAATAAAAATTAGTATATGTTATGCAAGAAAAAAATTTTATTCCCTCCGTAAATGACATAAATCATTCAGTACTTGATATATTAGCATTCAATTTTATATTATTTTAAGACTAATAGTTTGTTCTGATTCTTTTTTAATAATATAAAGTAAATAAATTACGTAGATACAGGAATAAAAAATTTGAAGCATAACACCTAGTTTTTTTTTTTTTTTTTTTTCAATTTAGTTATTCGGCTGGTGAGTCCATTTTACTTTCCTTATCTATATATATATTAATTTCTAGAGAGAATGTATTGTGATTATGAGTATAAATTATATGTCTGTGTTTGCGCTCTAAAATAATATTTTTGCATACATTAGCTGCGCTTGAGTTTATTTTTTAATCGATTATCACATTACAAATTTTGTAATCAACGAATGAGCTATTGATTAAACATTAACTTTTTAATTTATTTATTTATTCACTCAAGTGTTTAAATTGAAATTAGGTGTAATTAAACCGTTTAATTTATAAATATACACAAACATTAAATGATATTGGCTAGCAATAAAAGAAAAAAAATCTCGTGTGACAGACTGGCATACCAGATGTGTTTTTGTGTATAGCTTTCTGATAGTGTCTTAAAATCGATTAGGTATTTTGTTTTCATCTTTCCTATGAAGTACGAACAAAATGAAAATATATAATTTAAAGAGCATATAAAAACATCACTGATTTGTGAATTTTAATTAAAATCGTTGGAGTGAATTTTGAGAAAATCGAAAAAAAACTGAAAAAGTGCATCAGTAAAGTACTAGTAATTTTTGTCCAATTTTGTTCAAAAGCTTCGTGTCTTTTCCTAGGGGGGTTCCTAACTTAAATATAAAATTTCAACCTCCTAGCTCTTTTCGTTCTTGAGATATTTTGCTCACAGACAGACAGACCATATCGCAAAAACCACTTTTTTAGATTCAGGGAATCTCAAAACGTGTATATCTATCAAAATCTCGACATCGAATTTTTGACATGAATCCAATACTTTTTCTCTCTATATATTAACATATATAGAGTTAAGAGAAAGTAAAAAACATGGGCGGCGCTATCTGTTTGGCCCGCACTGTATATAAATTCGTTTTGAGCAGAATAAATTAATAAAGATCTTTTTTTTTTTTTTAAACATTCACAGTTTTTTCTCATTCACACTCACATTCACACACACATTCATACAGTATTTTCGGCAACTTAGGCCATATAAGACTTTGACGATAACCGTTATAGAGAATATATCTATTGTGAGTTGAGGCATTTCTATTTAAGCCATCTGGTATCCAAATGGCTTAAATAAAATCATCGGACTGCCTGGGTCCGAACCCGCGACGTTTGGTATAGGAGGTAGGCAATAAAGATCTATTGCAATAGGATTGAGACTAGAGCCCGGTAGTTAGGCAGCCCAAATGGCACATGCATACTAAAAAGCTTATTTGTCTGTGTGAAAAATATCTTATACAATGCAGGCAAGAAAATTAAAGTCAGCGTGTGTCATGAAATGAGAGTGTACCACTTGGGCTACCTCTCTACAAAAATTCAATGAAAAAACGCCCACTTAACTATATACATTACAAATTTCTAGTTGAAACAAAAATCTTTTTAGGCTATATAATAGATTTGTTTTATAATATTTGGAGGAAATCGATTTATTTTTATTTTATTTTAATTTTATTTTTTTGAAGAGATAAAGTGAACATATAAAATATTTTTAGAAATTAAAAATCTGGTGTGACTGGTTGCACCGCTACAACTTTCTCTTACCTTCGGTAATTGAAAGTTGTGTCCTGTGCTTGTCACACCAGATTTTTTGTGTCGGCATATAGATTGTACATTCCAATTTCAAGATTGAAAGTAATGTGTATCTATTTTGTGTTTATGGGTGTAAAAGTCATGCATCTAAGCATGAAACAGTTCGATTTCATTCTTTTCCAAAAAAAAGACAGTATAAGTGAAAATTATAAATAATTTTATTGTAGAAGAATCAATCTATCAGATTTAGAAACCTTCTTTTAATTTTTGCCTCTATCTTTTTCTTGTTTTCTCCAAACAATTGTGCTCGAGCAAAGGCCTCGCATATCGTATTTTTTTAAGAGCTGATTTATGTGGTGCACTCCAAACACATTTTTTGTCTGTACACGTGATATTTTTTGAATCTTCTAAATTATTTTTGTAAGTACAAAAAAAATTATTAATTTTATATTTAATTACCGGTATTAATTTTTTAGTTAATTTATCATTTAATTATCTTGTATTTATTAATTCAATAAAATATTTCAAACACTTTTTGGCTAACATCATATCAGATATCATAAATAGCGGTTACAGAATAAAAGCAGCCCCAAATGTGCTTACAGGTACTTCCTAATCCAGCCTTATACGAGCATCCATCCCAATTGTTATTATTATTATGAAATTTGATCATTTATTTCATGAAATTCTTCTCGTAAACTTGTTGTTTGTAAACAGAAAGCAAGAATTTGGTCTGTCATTGAAACTGTCATTACTATTACTCACTTTAAAACATGACCAGGATCAATAATATTGTCTCCACAAATAAAATTTCTATTAGTAAGTGTGGCAGAAGAAAACTTACAAATTTCCTGTACCGTCACACCCATTTTTTATTTTTAATTAAACTTTTTGTCTCATAAAACACGAGTACTTGCGTATCAGCTCAGCCATTCAATCCTACAATCGCTAGTTCATTTTTTGCCACCAGGTGAAGCCACGCCTCTCCCATAGATCCCAATATAATAGATTTGTTTTATAATATTTGGAGGAAATATTTATTTTTATTTTATTTTATTTTTATTTTTTTGAAGAGATAAAGTGCATATAAAATATTTTTAGAAATTAAAAATCTGGTGTGACTGGTTGCACCGCACACAACTTTCTCTTACCTTCGGTAATTGAAAGTTGTGTCCTGTGCTTGTCACACCAGATTTTTTGTGTCGGCATATAGATTGTACATTCCAATTTCAAGATGTAATATTTATAAACATGTGAAAATATTTATATTTTGTTACCATGGCAACCATTTCCCCTATCTTTCCTATGAAGTACAAGAGTAAAGTGGTCTTCAGAAGATTTCAATGCCAAAATGAGAATATACATTTTATAGAGCATCTAAAAAATAATTGATTTTTGAATTTTAATTAAAATCGTTGGATCGAATTTAGAGAAAATCGAAAAAAACTGAAAAAGTGCATTAGTAAAGTACTAGTACTCTTTAATCGATTTTGTCCAAAAGCTTCGTGTCACGTCCCACGGGGATGCCTAACTTAAATATAAAATTTCAACCTCTTAGCTCTTTCCGTTCTTGAGATATTTTGTTTTCAGACAGACACACGGACAGACAGATCATGTCGCGAAAACCACTTTTTTTGGATTCAGGGGACCTCAAAACGTGTATATCCATCAAAATGCACCTCCAATATTTGACAATACTTTCTCTCTATATATATTAACATATATATAGAGGTAAGAGAAAGTAAAAATTCTAACCCATGTAAATTTAGGTTCTATATACGAATTTCTCTCAAAGTGATGAAAATCTTAATTCTTGATCCCCCCCCCCCTCTCTCTCTCTCTTTCTTTCTCTTCTGACAATTTAATTTCAACTTTGAATAATTGTGTTATAAATTTGCTAAAAGCATTAAGGTTAGCTATTTTAAGAAGTTTCTCTCTCTTGGAGTTAAAAGCTTATATATAAAGACAATGCAGCTAGTTTCTTGGTGGTCTTCTCTCCCTAAAGCTAAAAGCAATCATTAACCTGCCAATTTTACCAATATTAACCTCCATCCCCTCTTGTTCTTTTATTTTTAGCAAAAAAAGGTTCTGTGATTCATTCTTTTACTTCTTTTCATCGCCTGCTATTTTTTTTTTTGACAAAAAAAAAGCTTGTTGTCGATACGACAATTAGACCAGTGGTGTAGCGAGCTTAATTCGCGCCCGGGACACAATACCTTTTTAGTGCCCTCCCCTTCCATTCGAAAACCATATAATATTATATGTAAAATATACAAAATTATTATATTACACTGGCACTAAATTTAAAATGTATTTTCCAGAAATCAATAAAAATTATCCAGCAATTTTTTGTAGCAATTTTTTGTTTTGCAGACCATTTGGAGCCCCTTTGTGAATAGCGCAGGGGGCATGATGACCCCCTTGCCCCCCCCCTCCTCACTACTCCACTGGATTAGACAAGTAAATAAATCAAAAATCATTATTTGAATTTTCCAAAATAAATGTAAATTTTGTTTAGAAGTTTCACTTCTCTTGAAAGAAGTTTTTTTTTTTTAATGATTTGTAGCAAATTCAATTTAAATAAATTTTATCGAGTGGAAAAAGATGCGAAACCGCGACGTTGGTACAAAAGACCAGCACGCTAATCCCTACACCCCGAGGGCTTTTTTTTTATTTTATATGATAAAAAAAATTAAATTAAAAATACTAGGTTATAAGTTTCTAAGATTTTTTTTTTTTGTGATCGAAAATATAAATCAGTCGTAAACCAAATAGAATTTCCGACAATAATATTTACAAATTATTGATTGCATTGTTCGTCCACTTGCTTAAACATTTGAAATCCATCAACTCTGATTTATTTTTATTATTATTTGAAATTGCTACCGGGATCAATATTTTTTTTACTACAGGTCCTTTCGTGCACTTAGACGCCAACCGGCGGCCTCTGGTCGTAGCCATCTACCGGCACCCCATGAAACTACAGTATTTCCTATCTCTAACTCCTCCTCCTTCGTTCATTTCTAGCTAGTGAACTAATCCTTAGTTCTGGTTCCTTTTATCCAAACTTTTCTATGCTAGGGGGGATGTCCTAGTTTGAGAAGGAACTCCCTCAAAACCGACTCCTTTTGCATCACTGAGAGGGAACCTTCCACAGGACGGGATGTCACAGCAACTCCCTTTCCTCGTAGAGTTGCCTGGGGGCTATTGTGGTGAGATCCACTATTCCAATCAAGAGCATACTTGAGGATTTACATTAAATAAATATTAATGCAAGCTCAGGATTTGGACACGGATCTTCTTTATAGAAGCCGACTTCCTAGATCAGCGAGCCCCATTCTAATTTATTAAAAACTAACACACGAGTGTCGAAATCCGCTTTAAATGTTAAAAAAAAAAGTTAACCTAGTGTTTTTAATCACATTTTTTTTTTTTAATTTTCATCTATACATTATGTTAGCCTAGGATTGAATAGTTAAGATATATTTTTAGAATGGGATTGATTTTCAAAAAAAAAAAAAAAAAAAAATTATATATATGGATGTTGTTATGCAATAGTGTGTCAAGCGCCAAAAAAATTAAAAATTGAGTTAAGCACGTAATTTTGTTTCAAATGATATAATTAATAGTATTTTTTATGAAATATGTCCTAAAAAAATTTATATGTATTGTTACTTGCACAATTGACAAAAAAAATTATATATAATCCAATGAAAACAAAAAACTTTAATGTTAATTTTCTCAAAACTCGGTAGGTGGCGCTTGACACACTAATGCGTAACATATAGGGTCCATATATAATAAGATGAAAAACATTTTTTTGAAATTTTTTTTTACTCTTTAATTAAAAAACAATTAAATTAAGATGACGTTGAAACAGACACCCACCCACCCTCTCCTTTTTTGAGGTGAAAATTTGCAAAAGGGAAATGGAAAATGGGTGAGAGTGTGACCGACACACACACACACCCACACAATTTAGGCCATCAATCTTTCAGCTGTTGACATCGTCACGCTATCTCTCTCTCTCTCCCTCTCTTATTATTCATATATTATCCCTGTAGAAGCAGCTCTCTTTCTCACTCTTCTTAAGGGCTTTATAATAGTCTATGGCGATTAACTAAATGGCAAAATCAAAATACAATTTCTTATATATATATACGTATATCATGAATGTATGGCTTTTTAATAGTCATTTTATAATGGTATGAATTTATAATTATTTTTTAATCTCAAACAATGACAGTAGGCTCTAGTTGAAACATTATCTTCTTATTATTATTTAAAATTTCTACCGGGATCCCCCGTTTATTTACCAGCCATCAGTTTACGATGACACAAGTAAGTACTCGTAGCTACCGGCACCCCGTGAAGTTACATCATTTTCTATCTCTAACTCCTCTTCCTACGTTCGTTTCTAGCTAGTGAACTAATCCTTTTTCTGGATCCACACGGTTCTTTTATCTATGTCCTAGTTTGAGGAGGGACTCCTTTCGAAGATTGCATCACTAAGAGGCAATCTTCTTTACGTCCCTTCAACAGAACAGGATGTCACAGCAGCTCCCTCTCGTCGTAGAGTTGCCTGGGTTCTATAGATATAAATTCGCTGTCACGCTCTATTTAAGCAACTTTCCGTAAAAATTTCAAAATTAAATTTTATAAGCTTAAAGAGGACCTTCTTAGACATTATAGGAAAATTATTTTCGTCCCGAAATTCCTATAATTTTTTGAGTTATTAATTATTGAAATTACGAAAGAAATGTATGAATATATTAGAAATGAAAAGAAATTTATATATTCTTTCAAATATTAGTGAATGTTAAATAATAAAAAATTTTATTTATTACTTTCTCTTACCTCTATATATATGTTAATATATAGAGAGAGAAAGTATTGGATTCATGTCAAAAATTCGATGTCGAGATTTTGATGGATATACAGGTTTTGAGGTCCTCTGAATGTGTGTGTGTGTCTGTCTGTCTATGAACAAAATATCTCAAGAACGGAAAGAGCTAGGAGGTTTAAATTTTATATTTAAGTTAGGCACAGGGGGGTGCCTCCCAGGGGGGGGACGTGACACGAAGCTTTTGAACAAAATCGCCCAAAAAGTACTAGAACTTTACTGATGCACTTTTTCAGTTTTTTTTTTCGATTTTCTCCAAAATTCAAAAATCAATTTTTTTTTTAGATTCTCTTTAAAATGTATATTCTCATTTTGCCCTTGAAATCTTTTGAACCACACTTTACTCTTGTACTTCATAAGAAAAATAATAAAGAAATGAATGCCATGGCAACAAAATATTTTCTCATGTGTATAAATTGAACATCTTGCCTCGGCGGAAATTAAATATAGTTGTGTGCTGTGCGACCAGTCACTCCATTCTATTTAGCTCTAATAAGTAAATGCTTAGATAGCCGACGTCCTCTAATTAGACTTGTCAGAATAATTCACAAACTTTTTCTTGACCAATCCTCTCTTTTTTTTTTTTATTTAATCATTAATTCATTTCCTGATGATAATTAGGAGAGGATTTAGCCCTTTGTGTCATTGAAGGGCACTTCCATTCTCTCTCTTTCTCTCTTTTGTAGCAATTAACAAATGTAGAAAATCAAAGCCAACTGGACGGAAATAAAGGTTGCTCTAAAAGCAAAATCACACACTAATGAGAGATTTCCTTTGCATTTGATCTCTCTATCTCGCTCTTTGTCTCTTCTCTTTCTATAGTATCCGTTCAAGGAAGAAGAAAAGAGGAAACATTTAACTAGTAAAGTTTAATATTATTAAATAAATATATAGCCCTCGGGGCATGGCGTAGAGGTTAGCGTGCTAACCTCATATACCAAACGTCGCGGGTTCGGACCCCAGGCAGTCCGATGATTTTATTTAAGCCAATTGGATACCAAATGGCTTAAATAAGAATGCCTGGACCCCATATATGTATATTTATTAATAACGGATATCGTAAAAAGTCTTATATGGCCTCAGTTGCCGAAAAGACTGTATGAATGTGTGTGTGAGTGTGAGTGTGAATGAGAAAAAGTGTGAATGTTTTTAAAAAAAAAAAAAAAAAAAAAAAATATATAGCAAAACTAGTACAAACTCCATTCCGTTCGTTAGTACAATCTGCTACATTTTCATAATTATTATTATGACACAATTGTCCCTTACGAAAAGGGGGGAGTTGCTGGGACATCCCGTTCTATGGTAGGGACGTAAAGAAGGTTCCCTCTCAGTTATGCATTCTTCGAAAGGAGCCGATGCTGAGGGAGTTCCTCCTCAAACTAGCATAGAAGAGGTTGGATAAAAGGAACCAGAAATAGCTCGTTAGCTAGAAATAAAGGCAGGAGGAGGAGTTAGAGATTGAAAATAATGTATTTTCACGGAGTGCCGGTAGATGGCTAAATTATTATAAAATACCTTTAACAATAATTTGTTCCCCCGCCCCCAATTAACGCCCCTGCCATTGTTGTCTTCAATGAATCACAAATTATTTTGAATGCAATAAATCTATATCGCTAATGTCCGTCTGTCTGCCCGTCTGTCTGTGACGCTCTATTTAGGCAACTTCCCGTTGGAATTTTGAAATTAAATTTTATATGCATAAAGAGGACCTGCAGGAGATTAAAGGAAAATTATTTTCATCCCGAAATTCCTATAACATTTTGAGTTATTAATTCTTAAAGTTACGATTTCTCTCATAGGAAATGTATAGAGAAATATTTATGTATTCTTTTCATTTGTATATTCCGTGAATGTAAACAAATCCTCAAGCAGGCACTGGATTGGAATGGAATAATAATAATAATAATTTTCTTTTGCCCTCGGGGCTTGGTGAAGGGGTTAGCGTGCTAACCTCGTATACCAAAACTCGCGGGTCCGCCACAGGCAGGCCCGAGCCAACTGGCGGGGGCCCAGAGCGGGCTTCGCGGCTAGTTTTATATTTATTTTAAGAGTTCGGTGTTGTATTATATGGAATGTTGAGAAACCTAGTGGTGTAAGTGAAGCGGATGTTATTTTGTGAAAAAGGATATTTTGCATTTATTGTCATAAAAAACTCACTTGTTAATTAAGACTAATTTCTTTTGCCCTGATGGCATATGTTATATATAATTTTTTTTTTATATTACAAAAAAACACCTGGTAAAATAAAATTAATCATTCCAGTTGACTTTTGTTTAGTGGTAGAAGGCTGGCCGCATCACAGCGCAGAGCAGCTTAGTTTACTGTATATAAACGCCAATATATGAAATAACATATTTTCAACTCACACCACTATGTTTCTCAGCCCTCAATATATATAGAGGCTACTAGAGAAACATTTTTTCTTCTCTTAGTTGTTTCTGCTTTTCTTGAGAAAGAAGAGAGGGATATATAGGCCTATATATAATATGGTTCGTTAGGGAATTGGCTTTAACAAGAGTTGAGAGTTTAATCATTAATCACAAGCCAATTGGCCCTTCTCTTCTTCGTTGATTAATTGCTTGCAATTGTTCTTAGTGACAATTCCTTCATTATCTTCACTCTAAATGAGACTAGAACTGAGATAAGATGAAACTCCTACCATCTAAAAATACACACACTGGAACATAAGGCCATTATTCAGTCTTATAAAAATATTGGGTTTAAAAAAAAAATTATCCGGTATTTATTTTATTATTGTATTATACTCTTGTTTATTGTAGTGTTTACATGACCACAGTAATTGTATTGTTTACACAGCCGATAATAAAAGACAATAGAAATAAAAACAAATGGTGTATTTGACTCTTGTAGTTCTTTTTAAGCGTCGATAAGCCGCCATCTTGAACATAACCTCATTTATATAATAAAATTCAATTGTCTATTTAGTTATTTATTATTATTATGCTACTAATTTTTAGCTGTAACAGCATCCGAAAAAAGAATTGTGTATTTTAATTTTTATTTCTTCAAAGCCTTGATAAATGTTGATGAATCTTAAACAAAAGATGACATCTTATTTATAACCTCATTTATAATCATAATAGTATTTCTTATTATAATTAACAAATTCAAATGATTTTCCTGAATAATAATTGTGAGATTTAATTATTCTAATTTTTAAATGCTTGTTTGTGACGCATATAACTTTGAAACTATTTGACGGATCCCTAAAAAGTTTTTTTTTTTTTTTTTGATAAATTTTTCAAATGTCTTACATACGTCGTACTTTTTTTTTTTTTTTTTAAGGTCTTTTTCGGCATCTAAGGCCATTTAGACCCCATCCCTATTTATTTCAAATGATTTGTAGCCAAATCAAATGAAATAAATTTTTCTCGCTTGGGACGGGAAGCGAACCCGGGACTCCGGTGCGAGAAGCTGATGTCTTCCCACTGAGCTACGGCTCCCGGGCGTACGTCGTACTTCAAAGGATAAAAAATATTTATTAAACAGAATATTATTCAAAAAATCTGGTGTGACTGGCGCACAGCACACAACTTTCTCTTACCTTCGGTAATCGAAAGTTGTGTACTGTGCTTGTCACACCAGATTTTTTGTGTCGACATGTATTTAGTTCCCGTCAGTAGGGAATATTTGAATTCAGATGTAAATTTATAAGTATGGGAAAATATTTATATTTTGTTACCATGGCAACCATTTCTCCTATCTTTCCTATGAAGCACAAGAGTAAAGTGGTCTTCAAACAATTTTGAGGGCAAAACGAGAATATACATTTGAAAGAGCATCTAAAAAATAATTGATTTTTGAATTTTAATCAAAATCGTTAGAGCGAATTTTGAGAAAATCGAAAAAAACTGAAAAAGTACATCAGTAAAGTACTAGTACTCTTTGGCCGATTTTGATTAAAAGCTTATTTTTCCGGTCCCGGGGGTGTTTAACTTAAATATAAAATTTCAGCCTCGTAGCTCAATTCCTTCATGCTTAAAATTGAACACACACACACCCACCCACCCACACACACACACAGACAGACCATGTCGCGAAAACCACTTTTTTGGATTCAGGGGACCTCAAAACGTGAAGATCCATCAAAATCTCGACATCGAATTTTTTGAATCCAATACTTTCTCTCTATATATATATTACATATATACATAGGTAAGAGAAAGTAAAAATGACCTTTTTTTTTACTAGAATTTTATTATTATTATTTTTTTTTAATATAATATTTTCAAAATTCAATTTCAAAGAAGAAAGAAAAAAAAAATTATTTCTTTGATTATAGTCAGATATCAGTTTTTTTTTTTTTATTTTAATGGAATTTCATTTTATAGATTGAAAAAAATAAGAAGGAAGGAAATGAATAAATAAAGAAGGATCTTTTCTTATTGGTCCATTGCGTTGTGCGTTGCCACCTTTGCTAGGTCACAAATCCAAAAGCACTAAACCACCAGCAGCAACTCCCTCTTTTTTTTCATCTTTCTTTCTTCCCTTTGGCCTTTTTTTTTTCTTTAAACTCCCTTTCCCTTTCCTTTTTTGCTCTAAAAAGCCGTAAAGTCTTAAAGACTTTTGCGGTGGTGGTGTAAAAAAAGTTTGTCACAAAGTTGAAGAAAACGAGTTCAAAAAAAAAAAAAAAAAAAAAAAATGGCAGAGAAAGAGAGATCGAAAATGAGAGTTTAAAATTTGTTTAATGATAGAGTATATACGTATTATATGAAATAAATAAATAAGATCAATAAATGAACGTGTGAAAAGATTAAAAAAAAAATTTAATTAATTCGAAATTTAATATAAATCATTAAATATCGGAAAATAATTGTGAGATTTATTTATTTTAAATTTTAATTGTCTGTTTGTGACGTATATAATAGACATGGGTGATACTGTATCAATCTGATATTTTGTATCAGGTAGGAAAAAGTAACAGGTACACATAATGGGTACGAGCAAAAAATATCAGGTATTTAAATACCAAAGTAAAAATCAGATAACTTATTTATTAAAAAAAATATATATATATTTTTTTCATTTCTGCACTCTTTCTTAAAGTGAATAAAAGAGAAATAATGTATAAGTAATAATTAGATTTGTATTTAATTATTATAGGGCCTAGTGAGAAAAGTAGAGTAAAAAATGTAAAAATGATTCGGAATGACGTTGAAAAGCGCGCCAGAGCTAGCGAAATTGCCCTGTCAGGAGAGAAGAGACGGGGCGGGGCGTCGCGAGTTGAGGGTCGCAAGAGAGAAGGAATGAGAGAACAGGCAATATGAAAACTGTATCGGGTAAAGACGCTCTAAAGTGAAAAGCAAGTATTTGATCAATGCGCAAGCGCGAGCGAGATATCAGGTACGAGTGAGAAAGGAATACGCGTCCTGTTCAGGTTCAGTCGAGTATGCCCGAGTTGTTGATACTCAAATAACAGATACAAAAAGTATATGTTATTTGCTCGGTATTCGTTTCTCACTCGAACCTGATATCTCGCTCGCGCTTGCGCATTGATCAAATACTTGCTTTTCACTTTAGAGCGTCTTTACCCGATACAGTTTTCATATTGCCTGTTCTCTCATTCCTTCTCTCTTGCAACCCTCAACTCGCGACGCCCCGCCCCGTCTCTTCTCTCCTGACAGGGCCATTTCGCTAGCTCTGGCGCGCTTTTCGAACGTCATTCCGAATCATTTTTACATTTTTTACTCTACTTTTCTCACTAGGCCCTATAATAATTAAATACAAATCTAATTATTACTTATACATTATTTCTCTTTTATTCACTTTAAGAAAGAGAGCAGAAATGAAAAAAATATATTTTTTTTTAATAAATAAGTTATCTGATTTTTACTTTGAAACTATTTTTTTTTTTATATATAAAAACATTAATTAAAAAAATAAAAATATATGTAACTGTGAATTGAAATACATAATGAATAGAATTAAATTAAATTTCGTTCGCCGGCACAGAAATTTGTTAATTATTTTTCTAATGCAGTATATAAATTGACATTTTAAATTTGGAGACATGTCAGTTCACTCAGTTTGGAAAACTCTTTAGTAATGAATAATTATGAGTTTGTTCTCAACACAAGAATAAATAGGGTAGAAAACATTTGAAAAAATGTTAGACACGTTGTTATTGACTTGAATTAATGTAAAGTTGGCGTTGCTGGGCGAAATTTGTTTCGGGTACAAAAGTATCAGGTAAAAATATCGGGTCTGAACAAGTACCTGTAACAGCTGGTACCTGGTACAGCAAAATCGAGTAACGACCCATGTCTAGTATATAAGTCTAAAACTCAACCAATTTTTTAGTTTGTTTTTTTTTATGTAGAAAATTTAATGGTAAAAAATTGTGTTTAAAAAAAAAATCAATTAATAAGTTTGTGGAAAGGTTAAAAAAAAAAAAATTAATTAAAAATTTAATATAAATCATTAAATATCAAAAAAATAATTGTGAGATTTATTTATTTTATATTTTAATTTTCTGACGTATATAAGTCTAAAACTTGTTAACCGATTTTTATATATCTATATTTTGTTCAAAATGTAGAAAATTTTTATTCAAAGAAAGATAATTAAACTAAATAATTTGATATCAACAGAACGAATTGTTTTATTGAAATTACGAGTATAAGTAGACATTTTATTAAATTTCAGAAACCAACAGACAGGAGAGGAAAGTAAGGTTTTCACCAATATCTCATGACGTTTCGGTTTTTTTATTATCAGCTCACAGAAAATTGAAAATATTTTTATTATAAAGGCATGTTAAATTTTTTGAAAATTTAAAATAATGAGAAGATCAAGGCAACTAAAGCACAAAATAAGGAAACAATTTTTTTTTTTTTATTTATTGAATTTTATCGAAATTTCGACCGATTTTTCCAGCTTTCATCAGGGCCTGAAAATACAAGAAATTTTAAAAAAATACCTGCAGATAGGAAAATATTTACAATTCCTGAAGTGAAAACTATAAATAAACCGAAACGTCGTGAAACTATTTTATTTTTTTTTTTTTTTGTAAATGGCTGCTGCTTTCTAATAATCTACAGCGACTATATATCACTTAAATTTATTAAAATTGGAGTGACTAAACGCACAAAAAAATACAAAATCTGTTCTTTTACATTAAAGAAATTAAATTTTATAATTACAACAAAGGTGGCGTACTCAATTCGGAGGCAATTGCCTCAGTATACGGGTTGATTGAGAGAGGTTTTTTTCTTTCCCTCCAACAAAGGAGAGAGATAATAAAGCATTTTGGATTTAGTAAAGGGATAGAGATCTACGCCAATATCAACAAAGGAGAATTCCCCCTAGCTACAAACTACACAATTTATTTAGGCTTCAATTAACGCTACTGAATACATCAGGCGTATTTTACGGCTGACCTGATTGAATTAATTAATTGATTAATTAATAAGATGATGAGTGCTCTGCTTTCTTATTTATTTATTTATTTATTTATCACAAAAAACAAATGGCAAGCAAGCTTTTGTGCAATTTTAAACAAAACATTTAATTTTTATAATCTCAATAATTATTACTTTCTCTTACCTGTATGTATGTTAATAGGAAAGATAGAAGAAATCGAATGTACCGTACTGTCGGAAACTAAATACATGTCGACACAAAATATCTGGTGTGACAAGCACAGAACACAACTTTGGATTACCGAATGTAAGAGAAAGTTGTGTGCTGTGCGACCAGTCACATCAGATTTTTGTCCTTCATTTGTGACTTTTGTTCTATTATTTAACTAGAAATAGAATCACTTGTAGTCCTCGTTCTCTTTTACTCAACTAGCCCCAATCAAAATTAAGCAAAAATGAGTTTATTTATTTATTTATTTTAAACATTCACACTTTTTTCTCATTTACACTCACAATCACACACACTTTCTCACTGTCTTTTCGGCAACTCAGGCCATATAAGACATTTACGATAACCATTATTGATTTAATATACATATATGGGGTCCAGGCATTCTTATTTAAGCCATTTGGTATCCAAATGGCTTAAATAAAATCATCGGACTGCCTGGGGTCCAAACCCGCGACGTTTGGTATATACTTGGCCCCTGAAAGAGAGAACTTAAAACTAATTGATGATAATTTGGGGCAAAAAAAAGAGCGTTGAATGAATTTTTTATAAGTCAAGATTTATTATTGTAGAAAATAGAGTCTATCTGCTTCGGCTTATTTTTATTGAATGTAATTAAGAAAAATTTTTAAAGAAAATGAAAGGTAATAGTAATAGGATTCAAAGCAACTTAATACTAAATTTTATAATTTTCCAATACAAATGGACTTATTTTATATTGGGTTGAAATTAATTAACTTGAGATCTCTTTTGTGATTATCAATCACCATTAATTATTATTCAAAATGTTTCTAGTTATATTTTTGTAAATATTTATTATTTTATATTTCAATAGTTTTTAGAGTTTTTTAGCGCTTTTTTGAAATTTAATTACTAGTAGTATATTATCAAAAGTAGTATTATTAACGTTGTAGGCCTATTATTAAAAGTAGCTAGCTACTATCACTGCACTATCAATGAGGAAGGGATTAGAAAGATGATGGAAACTTAGCTGTCTTCCAGTTCGCTGCATCCGCAGAAGATGAACAAAAATGAGCTGATCAGCATGAAATGGACCATCCAAGTGTAACAGAGGTCGGGCAAAACAAGAAAAATGTCGCACTTCTTCAACTTCAACCCTTCTTCTCGAGCTCCCAGGCGTCTATGCTCTCTTGGCTTCCTTCCCTCTCCTCCACCTCTCTCTCCCTCCTTCAATCCCCTCTCTTCTCTTTCCATTAAATTATATTATATTTTAATTTAAATATATTTCACTTTAATAAATTTTCTATAAATTAGACATTATTTGGATGATTTATATTTTCTAAAATATTGACTCTCAATTCATTTAATTTAAACACAAAAAAAAATGGTTATTCAATTTATTAGGCCGACACATCTGTGGTGGACCATATTACAACTTTTATAAAGAAGATCCGAGTACACATCCAGGGCGTGCGTGATTTTTTTCGTTAAATAAAATTAATTAATGTCAAGTAGGCACTGGATTGCAATATTGGATCTTACCACAATAGCCCTCAGGCAGCTCTACGAGGAGTGGGAATTGCTGTGACATCACGTCCTATGGAAGGGACATAAAGAAGGTTTCTTCTCTGCATTCTTCGAAGATGCTGAGGGACCCCAACCTCAAATCATGACATCCTCCATAGCATAAAAGAGGTTAGATAAAAGGAGCCGGGTGAAACCACAAATAAGGATTCACTAGCTAGAAGGGAATGCAGGAGGAGGAGGAGTTAGAGATAGGAAAATATGTAATTTCACGGGTTCCCGGTAGGCTACGGCCAGATTCCATTTGGGTTTGAGGTGGCAGACACTGGATTGGAATAAAGGATCATACCACAATAGCCCCCAGGCCAAGAGGGAGTTGCTGTGACATCCCGTCCTGTGGTAAGGACGTAAAGAAGGCTCCCTCTCAGTGATGCATTCTTCGAAAGGAGTAGGTGCTGAGGGAGTCCCTCTTCAATCTAGAACATCCTTCCTAGTATAGAAGAGGTTGGATAAAAGGACCCGGTTGGAACCAGAAATAAGGATTAGTTCACTAGCTAGAAACGAACGCAGGAGAAGGAGTTAGAGGTAGGATATATACGGGGTGTCGGTAGATGGCTACGGCCAGAGGCCGGTGTGTGCCTTCGGACGCTTAAGCACCTCGGGTAAATAAACGAGGATTCCGGTAGGAATTTCGAATAATAATAATATGAAATAATACGTACGTTATTTAATGTGATTGGTTTTATCCATTTTAATTATAGAGTTTGTTTAAAATATAATTAAATAGAATGTCTCTCTCTCTCTGTCTCTCTTTCCTCAGGGATTATCCACTCTCTTTACTCATACCATATTTTTTTTTTTTCTGTTTTCCCTCCTCTAAAACTGAGTTGAGATTAGATCTAATGAAAGTTTCTCGTTGCCCACACACACACACACACTCGATTAGCTATTAATTTTCTCTTCAACTTTTTAATTATTCTTTAACTAATTTAATTAGCCTACAACCCTTCCATCCATCCCCACCCCTTCGCTTTTTTCTACTTGCCTAATAAAAATATTTTAAAACAAATTAGTCAACTTTTTGTTGTTGTTGTTGTTGTTAGATAATTTCTAGTTCTAACCAAGGTTTTATTTTTAATTGATTTTTTTTTTTTTTTAACTAAAAAGACTAGGTGATATATTTCAATATATTATTTATTTGTATAAACAAATCAGTTTTGTAATTTTAAATATGAATAGCATGGATTGAGTTACATTTTGGATTTCCCACCACAATAGGCTACTCTACGAGGAGGGAGAGTTGCTGTGACATCCTGTCCTAAAAAAAGGTCCCCTCTCAGGGATGGATTTTTTGAAAGGAGTCGGTGCTGAGGGAGTCCCGGGTGGAACAAGGATTAGCTTGTTAGTAGGGTCCGACCGAAACAAGATTTTCAGCCTAAATCGAAACTGAATTTCGGCCTCAATCTTAGTTTCAGCCAAAACCGAAACTTGTATTTCCTATACAAAATTCATAACATTTTACCTTTTTTTTTTTTGAAATTTTTTTTTGCCCAGCGGAATATTTTTTTCCCTCCCGTGAAAATCATTTTACCTTTTTTTTTTTAGGGAGACTAAATTTTTTCCGCCTCCTTTCCACAGGGCGGAAAATTTTTTTCTCCCTCAAGTGCAATTCATTTAACCTTTTTTTTTAGATGCGAGTCTCATCCTCCCATCTTTTCAGACTCAGGTTTCGGCTACTTTTTGGCCGAAACCGAATATTCGGTCGGTTCCTAATTGTTAGATAGAAATGAACGCAGGAGGTGGCGTTAAAGATAGGAAATAACGTAACTTCACGAGGTAGATGGCTACGGCTAGAGGCCGGTTGGTTTTGAGGTCGTGCTGTGTTGTCGTGCAGGAAAGCACCTGGAGTAAATAATGGGGATCCCGGTATGAATTTAAAATAATAAATTAAAAAAAATTTGGGTTGTCACAGATGTGACAACCTTTGTGATCTTAGCTGAATTGTACCTGAAGAAGGCCACAGAATGAGTGGCCGAAACGTTGTAATTTTTACAAATAAACCATAGTTAAACTGAAAATCTAATTCTTTTACTAATGATAACAACTACGAAAGCCTAAACTCCAAAACTATCAAGCACTAGATATTATGGGTTTATATTGCATATTTTGGCATATTTTGTGGTTTTTTAGTGCATATCGAAACGAGTCCAAGTAATCACTGATAAAATTAAAAAAAAAAAAAAAAAATACAATTTAAAAGAAAGTTGTGTGAAGTGTGACTAGTCACTTATTAATTATTGAATAGTTTTAATTAAATTTTCTCCATGCTGACTGGCCATTTTCATTTTTGATCACCCCGCTCCCCCCTCCCGTCCATCTTTCATTAGCATAGTAAACCCCCTATAGGATAATTTTGCTTGAACGGTGTGATTGCTAGATTAAATCCTTAGGATCAATATTGTCATTTAAGATTTAATGATGACATAATCAGATAAAGAGGAGAAAGGGTGAGGGGGGGAGGGGGTGGAGATTATCCTTCTCTCTTTAATTTTAGTATTCTCTCTCTCTCTCTCTCCACTAATAATAGAATTAAAATGAATAATCCATTTCATATTTGGATCAATTCAATTTAATTAATTATAACTATCTGCGTTGTCTGCATTCGGCTTATATAATAAAATTGGCCAAAGAATACTACTAGTACTACACTGATGCAATTTTTCAGCTTTTTTCTATTTTTTTTCAAAATTCCCTAGAAAGATTTTGATTAAAATTCATAAATCAACATTTTAAAAAAGCATATTAATAATTTTTTGTGAAAATTGTTTGAAATATATGATATAGTAGACATGTAGTCAATATAGTAGATCAAATTCATTTTGCGGCTCTTCCTTCAATGTTAAATCCCCATATGGGGATTTGCTTGTTTATTTCGATTCAAAAGGGGATCCCTGTCGATACCTATTCGACGCCAATGGACCAAACACCGGGCCAAAGTGAAGTCCCCATATTACAAATTTTTACAAAAAAATTTCCAATTCTTAAGAAATTTTGTATTTATTTCGGATTCTCTATTATGTATAAAATATTCAAATATGAGATTGAAATTTTGAAAAATAACCATAGTTTATTTCAAGCAGTCAACATTTAAAAAAAAAAATCTGATTGAGACTGGTCGCATCAGATTTTATTTTGTATCGACATGTATTTAGTTTCCGACGAGTGGAATACATTCGATTTTCAAGATGTCAAATTTACAAGCATGGAAAAATATTTATATTTTGTTACCATGGCAACCATTTCTATCTTTTCTTTCTTGAAGAATAAAATTTTATAATTAAAACTAGACTAATTAAAAATAAATAAAGAAAATTTAAAATCTCGCTTATACTAATTAATGAATAAACTTATATATAAAATGCTTTAAAACTTTTTTTTTATTAATCAAAATATTAAGCAAATTTTTTATGGATTCTCTAATTTATTAGAATAATAATAATTGATGATTTTTTTATAATATTATAAATATACAAAATCTGGTGTGACTGTCGCACAGCGCACAACTTTCTTCGGTAGTCGAAAGTTATGATCTGTGCTTGTCTAATCAGATTTTTTAGTTCCCGACAGTACGGTACATTTGAATTCACAATGTAAAATTTATTAGTAGGGGAAAATATTTATATTTTGTTACCATAGCGACCATTTCTCCTATCTTTCCTATGAAGTAAAAGAGTTAAAGTGTGCTTCAAACAATTTTAAAATAAGAATATACATTTTAAAGAGCATCTAAAAAATAATTGATTTTTGAATTTTAATCAAAATCGTTGAAACGAATTTTGAGAAAATCGAAAAAACTGAAAAAGCACATCAGTAAAGTACTAGTATTCTTTGGTCGATTTTGTTCAAAAGCTTCGTGTCACGTCCCAGGGGGGTGCCTAACTTAAATATAAAATTTCAACCTCGTTCTTGAGTTATTTTTTTCACAGACAGACCATGTCGCGAAAACCACTTTTTTGGATTCATGGGACCTCAAAACGTGTATACCCATCAAAATCTCGACATGGAATTTTTGACATGAATCCAATACTGTCTCTCTCTGTATATTAATTAACATATATAGTGGTAAGAGAAAGTAATACACAGAGCTTATGGAAATTTTGAATCAATTGACTTTTTTACTTTTGAAATGCAAGTAGTCAAGTTAACTAAGGTGCTGTGGGAAACTAAATATAACTCGACACAAAAAAATCTAGTGTGACAAACACAGTATACAACTTTCTCTTGCCGAACGATAAGAGAAAGTTCTTTACTGTGCGTTACTCACACCAAAACGCCAAACAACTTTTTTTCAAATAAATTTTTTTTTACCCGTTGTCATTTTTCCCCCTCCTCTTCACTTAATAGCTCACCCTAATATTCAAAAATCATTAATTAAAAAAAAATTTGATTAAAAAGAAAAATGATTAGGGGGAGGAGGGTGAGGGGGGGGGGGACGTACGAAGAGTTTGTTGACAAATGGAAATAGGAAATTAATATAATGTCCATTTCCACCCCATCTAATTTCAGAAAAGAGCATTAAATCATTAATCTTCAATTTAGCCAAGCGAGAATTTCGAACTAAAAGAAGACGACGACGACGACGAAGAAGATGATGATGATGAAGAGGAAAAAAATCCTACTTTGACGTTGATTTAAATTTAAGAGAAAAAAAAAAAAAGAAAACAAGAATGATGGATTTTCGATGTTGTTTGCATCTAAATGTTATGGCGGCTCAACGGGTCAAGTGTCTTTGTTGTTGTTGTTGTTGCGTGCAAAACGGAAACCAGCAATTCGTCTTCTTCTTCTTCTTCTATACCAATCTTTCATACTGTCTTCTGGCCAATTGCCTCTTCTTTTATACAAACCAATATACGTATAAGAATACATATAAATATATCGGCTATAAAGGAAAATTTTTTTTATAATTTAAATAAATCCGCGCTTATTTTTTTTTTTCTTTTGATATAAATATATAGGGTAAGAGAAAGTAAAAAAGCCAATTTTACTCTTCTATTTTCCCTGAACCATTCACTTGTGACTAGACCAGTTTTATTTTTTTTGTAGCCTTTTTGTTTTATTTTTCGCCTTGGCTGCCCTTGTAACGCATCCTCATATCTAATTTAATTTAGATTATTTTTGTATAGCGTTTAGTTTTCCAGATATTTGGGAAAAACCATCATTTCACCATTTCCCGCTCCCTCCGGTAATAACCCGACAATCAAAATAGTGTAACTTTTTATTACTTACTATGGGGAGTGGATATTATTTGAAATTCCTATCGGGATCCAGGGTTATTTACCCGAGGTGCTTTTGTGTACGAAGACACACACCTCTAACCCAACCGACCTCTGGCCGTAGCCATCTACCGGCACCCCGTGAAGTTACATTATTTCCTATCTCTAACTCCTTCCCCTGGTTCATTCTAGTTAAAGAGCTAATCCTTATTTCTAATTTCACCCAATTTCTTTTATCCGAACTCTTTGATGCAAGGCATTTGAAGTTTCCTAAGCACCGAAGAATCCATCCCTGAAAGGAAACCTTCTTTACGTCTCTTGCACGGGACGGGATGTCACAGCAACTCCCTCTCCTCGTAGAGTCGCCTGAGGGCTATTGTGGTGGGATCCAATATTCCAATTCAGTGCCTGGCTAATAGACACTATGAAAATTAAAAATTCAATATGAATTTTTGTTAATATTACTTTCTCTTGCCTATGTATATATGTAATATATATATAGAGAGAAAGTATTTTGAAAAGGAATTTTCTGTATTACTTTACTTATTGTATTTATACTTTATTTTTTAATGAGGAATTTGTCAAATAACATCAAACTCCAATCTGATATATCCATCATCCAACCAAATTTATAAAAAATATTTGATTGCTTTAAGAACAGTAACATTCCCCTTTTTCTATTTAATAATAAAAAAAAAACTACTGTAGTCTGTTTTCCATGACTTTTCCCTAAGGTGTCAGTATTCAAATTCCATTTTATATTTGAAAATACATTTGTGAGGTACATAAAATGTTTTTCCCAAGTAAATTTATTATCTATTATTAAGAGAGGGAGATTGTAAATAACTTTAAACAAGGGGTTGGTTGTAGAGTGTAATGACGCTCTTTCTTCACTCTAAATAAATAATTTTTTTTTCTCCATCCCCGGAATGGATGTATGTATGCTTTAGTCGGGCTAATATGAAATTTAATTAGCCCTTTTGAGTGGGCATTTATCCTGTACGGGGGGTATACACATAAATAGACAGACAGAAAAGCCCTTGGGGCATTACGTTCAACTTGGCAAAGGTTAATTCGACCTAAAAGGGGGCTTCGGGAAACTTTTTAATAATTATTATTATTATTTGAAATAATATTATTAAATTAACCATGACTAAGAGAGTGAGAGCAAGTGAAAACTCTTTTAATAATAATGCTTTATAAAACAATGTGCGTTGTTGAAATTTAATTAAGCGATTAATTCAAATTATTAATATTAAGTGAAATTCATGAAAGAAAAAAATAAGTCAAAAGAAACAGAAAAATGTTTAGCATTGCGTGTCTGCGTGGACGATGCACCAGGGGTAAACAACCGTGTTTTTTGTAGGCTATTGAGGGTTTTTATGCCGTAATTTAAGGCTTTTCCCTCAAAAAAAAAAATCTTAGAGTTTGAGGATGAGACACTGATTAGATCAGACAGACAGACAGACAGACAGACGGACATTCCGCCATTATATATATTCCTTTAAAGGATTCATTAATAAGCCAGATATGTATTATTATTATTATTTGAAATTCCTATAGCACCTACTCCTTTCGAGGAATGCATCACTGAGAGAGAACCTTCTTTACGTCCCTTCCACAGGACGGGATGTCACAGCAACTCCCTCTCCTCGTAGAGTTGCCTGGGGGCTATTGTGGTGAGATCCAATATTACAATCCAGTGCCTGCTTGAGGATTTGTTTACATTAAATAAATATTTTTATTTAATGAAAAATCCCGCTCACCAAGGATTTGAACGGGGATCTTCTTTGTAGAAGCCGACACCCTAGCTCACTACACTAACGAGCCCCCAATAAAATTTAATATAATTAATTATAAGTAAAATAATAATTGTGGGATATAATTTTTATTTTTTATTTTTAATGAATTTTGAAACTACTGTACTTGACGAATGGGCATCTAAAAGTCAAAGGTTCGGGCCCCAGGGAGTCTGATGAATTTATTTAAATGATTTGGTTACCAAATTGTAAAAATAAATACGCCTGGACGCCTGAAATGATTTTCGCAAGAGGAAAAAAGTAAAAAAAAAAAAAATAAATAAATAAAAATAAAGGTTTTTTAAAAAAAAAAAAAAAAAAACATTCACACTTTTTTCTCATTCACACTCACACTGACACACACATTCACACAGTCTTTTTGGCAACTTAGGTCATTTAAGACTTTAGACGATAACCGATGTAATATATATTATCTATTGTGGGTTGAGGCATTTCTATTTAAGCCATCTGGTATCCAAATGGCTTAAATAAAATCATCGGACTGCCTGGGTCCGAACCCGCGACGTTTGGTATAGGAGGTAGGCACGCTACCTACTATGCCACACCCGGGGGCAAAAATAAAGGTTAAATGTTATAAATTTTGTATTGGGAATACAAGTTTCGGTTACGGTTTTCGGCCGAAATTCGGCTGAGAATCTTATTTCGGTCGGACCCTAGTAAATATATTCTGCTAAACAAGTACAGAATGCACTTTTAAATAGGGACCGACCGAAACTAGATTTTCAGCCGAAACCGAAACCGAATATTCGGCCTCAACCTTAGTTTCGGCCGAAACCGTAACCGAAACCGAAACTTGTATTTCCTATAAAAAATTTATATTATTTTACCTTTTTTTTTTGAAATTTTTTTCCCCTCCCTTGAAAATCATTTTACCTTTTTTTAGGGAGACTAAATTTTTTCTCAGGTTTCGGCTACTTTTTGGCCGAAACCGAAACTACGGCCGAAACCATGATTTTTGGCCGAAACTGGCCGAAACCGTAACCGAAACCGAATATTCGGTCGGTTCCTACTTTTAAATTACCGAAAGTAAGAAAATATTGTGTGCTGTGCGACCAGTCACACCAGATTACCCCCCCCCCCCCCACCGAGAAAAAAAATAATTAAAATTTTTCTTGTTTATTTACAATCTTCCACCATTAAAAAAAAAAAATATGGTGGTCACATAATATAAAATTCTTATTATTATAACTTCCGTCTACATTAATGTGACACCGCCTACATATATACCGTACATATCTTCTAATAAAGATAAGCCTTGATGATTTTAATTAAATTTTGTATTCTTAATTAAAGCGGAGACTTGGAATTAATTTCAGGGTCGTATTTCTTCCCTTTTGAATATTAAGGCCACAACTCTTATATAAAATGAGAGGCTTTTAATTATTTTAATGCGGTTTTATTAAAATAAAAGTCCCGTGTCTCTTTTGACGTTTCGGTAGCTATACACCACCTTTCTTCAGGTCATTTAACGTAAAATTGAATCACTCAAACCTAGAGAGGGAGCTTCTCTCCAATATCCAACTTGAAAACAAATCAAAAAAAATCTGGTGTGACTAGCACAGAACATTTGGTAAGAGAAAGATGTGTTCTGTGCTTCGGGTATTTTACTTTACCTTGATTTATAAAAATAAAATGATCTTTTATGTGAATATTTTTAATTTGAAGAGCAGACGAAGAGTTCGTGAGAAATGGGTCTGCCGAACCCTGCCCTAGTTTAAATCCAAAAACTTTAAAATCCATCAAGTCGCTTCCAAGTTCATGCATTAGAAAATAAAAGTTGAAAGTTTTTTTTTTTTTATTTGTTTTAAAGTCTTTTTCGATATCTAAGGCCATTTAGGCCCAATTCCATTAATTAAAATGAATTTTTCTTGCTTGCGTTAGGAATCGAACTCGGGAATCCAGGTACAATGTCTTCTCTTTGAGCCACGGGGTTACGAGAAAATTCTCACAGTTGTTTTTTTTTTTTTTTAATAAAAATAATAAATCCCTTTATTCCTCCAGAATAGTTTGCTCAAGGAATTTCGCCATAGCGTGAACCATATTGATGACAGGTCCAAGAGCGACATTTGTAACAATATTTTCATTAGAATCTACCGAATACATTTTTTTCTTTTAATTAAATTTGATATATCAAAAATGACCAGGGTCTTGGCAATCACGACCAGAGAGAACAACAATGCAACACACATACAAAAATGACCGGAATAAATATCACATAATTTTCACAGAAAATAGAAAGAAAGAAAGAAAATAAATGACTAGAATATGAATCACATATGAATATCACAAAAAAGGAAATAAACAAATAATCAAAAAATATCACAGACTAATCTTATATGTATGTTATTTGAAATTCCTATCCTTTATATCTCGAGATACTTTCGTGCACGAAGGCACACACCTTAAATCCAACCGACCTCTGGTCGTAGTCATCTACCGGCACCCTGTGAATTTCCTCCCCTTGCGTTCATTTCTAGCTAGTGAGTCAATACTTATTTCTAGTTCCACTCTGATCCTTTTTTCCAACCTCCTATATACTAGGGAGTCCTAGTTTGAGGAGGAACTTCCTCAGCACCGACTCCTTTCGAAGAAAGCATCACTGAGAGGGAACCTTCTTTACGTCCCTTCCACAGGATGGGATGTCACAGCAACTCCCTCTCCTCGTAGAGTTGCCTGGGGGCTATTGTGGTGAGATCCAATATTCCAATCCAGTGCCTGCTTGAGGATTTGTTTATATAAATTAAATAAATATTTTTAGCTAGCTGGAGGGAGGTCCCGGGGGGCTTTGAATACAATAACACATTAACAACTACATTAATACAAAATACAGTTACAGATTAAATAAATAGAGTTGGGGTATATAAACTATTGATTAGGTGTTTAATTGTTGTTTCGAGGTTGTATAAAATTCGGTTATTTGTTTAATGAGGGGACAGAGGCTTCAGCTAACAAAATAAATAAATAAAAAATATTCTATTATATGTATAAAAATTTGATCTCAACTTTTTTTTTTGTGTTATAACAGGGTATTTTTTAATATCACGAACCCCACCATATGGACGGCTGCAAAAAAAAAAATCCTTATGAGCAATGATTAAAAAAAAAAATTAACAAAAATTAAATGCCTGCTCTTTTTTTTTTAATTCCCTCTGATTTTATTTTTTATTTTTTAATGGAATTTAATTAATTTTTTTGCGTCTTTTCTACTCATTTAATTTCGTCATCGTTATTTTTTTTTTTTTTAATATATACGATGTTTAGAGAAAACCCCCCTCTCCTAAAAGATTTAGTGCTTTTAATATACATATTTTAAAACATTTTAATCTGCCTCTTCTTTGTCTTTAAGAAGTTACAACAAAAACAAAAAAAAAAAAGGGAATTTTTATTACATAATGAAATTTGCATTAAAAAAAAGCAAATGAACTATTGTTAACCTTTTTTTTGAAATTAACAAAAATGAAACAACTTTCATTTTATGTCTAGAGAAATTTAAATAATAAGAGCGTAAAATCTAAGGATTAAAAAAAAATTTGAATTAATAATATTCAATGGTGAATCCAGGATTTTATCAAGGCGAAATTTGTGACGTTGAGGCAGTGACGCATGCAAAAAAAAAGCGGGTAATATTAAAATGTTGCAGCTTTTTGTAATATTGATTTCAAGGTTCAGCTCAATTAATAAAAATCTGGTGGCACAACACACACAACTTTCTTTTAGATTCGGTTGTGTTCTGGGCTTTTCCACCAGATTTTTTGTGTCGGCATGTGTTTATTTATATAAAAGGTATACAATCAAAATATACAAATCTGATGTGACAATCACAGAACACAACTTTCGATTACCGAATCTAAAAGAAAGTTGTGTGCTGTGCTTGTCACACCCGATTTTTTTCTGTTGAGATATATTTAGTTTCCGACAGTAAGATACATTCGAATTTCAAGTTGTAAAATTTATAAGTATGGGAAAATATTTATATTTTCTTACCATGGCAACCATTTCTCCTATCCTTCATATGAAGTACAAGAATAAAGTGGTCTTCAGAAGACTTTAATGGCAAAATGAGAATATACATTTTAAAGAGCATCTAAAAACTAATTGATTTTTGAATTTTAAACAAAATCGTTGGTGTGAATTTTGAGAAAATCGAAAAAAACTGAAAAAGTACATCAGTAAAGTACTAGTACTCTTTGGCAGATTTTGATCAAAAGCTTTCTGTATTGTCCTAGCGGGTTGCCTAACATAAATATAAAATTTCAACCTCCTAGCTCTTTTCGTTCTTGAGATATTTTGTTCAGACAGACAGAACTATTTTTTTTTCAACTCGGGAAATCTCAAAACGTGTATTTCCATCAAAATCTCGACATCGAATTTTCGACATAAAAGTTCTTTCTCTCTCTATAACAAATTTATTTAGGTAAGAGAAAGTAAAAATATAAATTAAATAAATAAAAATCCCATATCAAATATACATAATTACAAAATAAATAAATTAAATTGGAATTTGTTCATTAAATATTTATTTTGAAATATAAATACCCTCTAATAAAAAAAATTAATTAATTAATTAATTTATATAACCAAATTTATTAATAATAATAAAAAAAATGAACATCACTCTCTATCTCTTTCACACACACATAGACACAAATTTATTTGATTTGTCATTTTAATTGGTTTGTAGAGTAAAAAATTTAATTCAATGACGTATTCAATATATATTTATTGGATATTTTTTTGTTAATTTTATTTTCAAATAAAATATTTTTTCCAATATAAAAAATGAGCTGTTTACCCGGCCGATGGTCTTTCTGAAAAATGAAAGCTAACAACATCTACGTGACGTCATGTTATCTAACTTCACTGGGTGCCGGTAGAT
The DNA here is from genome assembly GCA_023213315.1 of Euborellia annulipes. Lineage (NCBI taxonomy): Eukaryota > Metazoa > Arthropoda > Insecta > Dermaptera > Anisolabididae > Euborellia > Euborellia annulipes. The sequence continues at coordinate 38,369 of JAKCPI010000004.1, forward strand.
GGGTACGGCCAGATTTTTCATTAAATAAAAATATTTAATGTAAACAAATCCTCAAGCAGGCACTGGATTGTAATATTGGATCTCACCACAATAGCCCATAGGCAACTCTACGAGGAGAGGGAGTTGCTGTGACATCCCGTCCTGTGGAAGGGACGAAAAGAAGGTTCCCTCTCAGTGATGCATTCTTCGAAAGGAGTCGGGCCTGAGGGAGTCCCTCCTCAAACTAAGACATCCTCCATAGCATAAAAGAGGTTGGATATAAGGAGCCGGTTGGAACCAGAAATAAGGATTAGTTCACTAGCTAGAGACGAAAGCAGGAGGAGAAGTTAGAGACAGGAAATAATGTAACTTCACGGGGTGCCAGTAGATGGCTACGGCCAGAGGCCGGTTGGGTTTGAGGGTGTGTCTTCGTACATGAAAGCACCTCGGGTAAATAAACGGGGACCCCGATAGGAATTTCAAATAATAATAATAATTCAATTTTCTATAAAAATTAAAATCTTACCTATTCAAATGTTTTATCGCTTCTTTAAATAAAACAATCAAATTTCATGTTAAAATATAGAATGATTAAAAGGGAAGCGAATATTTCCTTTATTTTTTTTTTTACAATTTCATACAATAGATAAATTAAAGCTCTCTAATTATAATTAGAGTCCCATATAAAATTTCCAATTCTATTTGAATATCCGCTTAAAGGCTTCCATTTCAATAATAGCTTAATTCTAATATAAATTTAATTCCTTGTTAATTTGTAATTTAATACTACTACTATGTATAGTTAACTAATATGAAATTATGTGGGATACTTAATTTAATATATTGAAACATAAGTAAATATCTAAGTTCACTTAATTTGATAAGATGATTGAATGAATAGGCAAATTCTAATCTAAGATAATATCACTAAGATTGTTGCTTTTAAGCAATGCAAAGCACGGTGGGAGTAGGACGACATCTGCCGTCAGAATAACATCATCATATCACTCATATATACCCATAAAAGGCATCAGGTTATTAAAAAAATAAATAAATTTTAGGTGAATTAAAACTAAAAACACTTGGTGATATTATTTATTTATACTTGATTCTTATTACGACTCTTGGCGTGTGTTATTTTCATAAGTGAATTTGAGGATGTCCTTTACAAGTTCCAAGTATTTATACTTGGATGTTCTAGTTGAGGAGGGACTCCCTCAGCACTGACTCCTTTCGAAGAATGCATCACTGAGAGCGAACCTTCTTTACGTCCCTTCCACCGGACGGGATGTCACAGTAACTCCCTCTCCTCGTAGAGTTGCCTTGGGGCTATTGTGGTGTGATCCAATATTCCAATCCTGCTTGAGGATTTGTTTACATTAGATTTAATGAAAAAATCCCGCACGCTCAGGGTTTTGAACAGGGATCTTCTTTGTAGAAGCCGACACCCTAGCCCACTACACCAGCGAGCCCTCAAATATCGAAAAATAAAATTTAATATCATTAAGTGAGTTATAATTTTAACTTTTTCTTTAAAATGTATGAATTGTGCAACTATTTGACGAATTTTTATGGGCATCTAATGACATTAAATTATATTAAGCAGAACAGCCCCCCCCCCCCCCATACATTTCCAATGGGTGAACTCATAACTTTAACAATCAATAACTCAGAAAGTTAAAGGAAATTTAGCAGTTTGAACATATATAAAACCAAATTTAGAAATGAGAAGATGTTCTAACTGAACGTACAGTTTTAAAAGATTTTTTCGGTAGTTTTCTAATTACCTTAGCAAATTCCACCACAAAGGACCCAGGAACAGACTACCGAATATAATAAGACCTATTACACCATTAATATTATTATTTGAAATTCCTATCGGGATCCCCGTTTATTTGCCGGAGGTGCTTCCATGCAAGAAGAAAACTCGGCCTCTGACCGTAGCCATCTATTGGCATCCCGTGAAGTTACATTATTTTACAAATGTGGATTTTATAGCTGGATAATCTTTAATAGGTAAATAAAAGAATAGCAGCTAAAATTATTTCATTTATTGACCCACTAGGCTGACGTTTCGGTCTTGATCAAGACCATCCGCAAGCTCTGAGTATGGTCTTGACCAAGACCGAAACGTCAGTCTAGTGGGTCAATAAATGAAATAATTTTAGCTGCCTCACAGAGGCGATCATACGAATGGAGATTATCTAAGCCTCAGACATTCCAAAAAAGGACTGAGGCCGACGTGTCACCCCGAGAACCAAGCCCAGAGCCGACTTCACCACCCAGTCCCCCCACTACCCCCCCCCCACAACCACCCGCCCCGCCGAGCAGCTCACACACCCACTCACTACTATCTCCGGCCTCCACTGGGATGACAGTTTCGATGTTCTAAAAAATAGCTATTTAGCTATGTTACATTATTTCCTATCTCTAATCATGCGTTCGTTTCTCGCTAATGAACTGATTCTTATTTCTGGTTCCACCCGGGTCCTTTTACTCAAGCTCTTCTATGCGAGTATGTCATAATTAGAAGAGGGACTCCTTTCGAAGGATGCACCACTGAGAGGGAAACTTCTATAGAACGGGATGTCACATCAACTCCCCATCCTCGTAAAGTTGTCTGGGGGCTGGTACACCATTAATTGATTAAATACTCTATAGTATACCCTATATATAAATGGTAATAATTTAAAGAAAATAATTTTTTATTTTTTTCATTATTATTGATAAAAAAAAAATCCACCCCAATGATGTTGAATAGTTTTATGACAGACAAGTTTCAACGGGAATTAGGTGTGAACATGCTATCTCCCGGGATAAAAGACCAATCATGTGATAACACGTCGAATATTTTCTCTCTCTCTCTTTTTTTTTTTTTTTTAACCAACAATCTCTAAATTAACTAGATCATTGATTGGTTTTCTTTTTCTTTTTAATACTAAATCAGGATTAGCTTCATGTCCCAATTCCCTAGAGGATAACAAAGGTTGTTTTTTTTTTTTCGCCTCCTCACTCTTTTCGTTTCTTCTTCAATGTATTGATTACTTGGTGTTTTGAGTAAGAAGAAAGTCTGGGATTAAGTCCAATTAAGGTAATTATTTTATTGTTTCTTCTTCGACACTCATCGAAGACGAGGATTAGGATTTCTCGCTTTACTAAACCCCATAAATCCTAAAATAGTAGAAATTAATTAAATTCTTGGAAATAACGGGATATTTATTTTGGTTGTATAGCCTATGATGCAATAAAATAATAAGATTATTTCCGTTTGGTATGGTCTCTAAATGACGATAATGTTTAGTGTGGGAGTATGAGGATGTTGCTTCATCCAATCAAATGAATAGTACGTATTTACATTAAAAACAAAAATTAACGAAAGTAAAAGTGGAAATTATCGGCGACGTGTTGTGTTGCTTTTGTTGTAAAGGATTTAGGACTTGTGGATAGGATACTAGTAGTTCTAATCAAGAGAATTGCTTTAAACCCAACTTGTATTGAACCAAAGTATACCTGCTATTTTATTAATTATATATTGTAATCTCAATGTTAAAAATACCTCAACAAATGCCACCTAATTCTGTTATAATTGACACCTGCTCAATTTGGAGGAAGGGGGTGATTATCGCCCGAAACGTCGAAGAACACAATGAAATAAAATAGCGATTTATTCCTCGTCCCAGCTGCTTACTTAGCATCAATATATATGACTGTTAAACTTAACAAGGATAGTCATTTATCAGAAAATTGGAAATAAGATTCACACTAATTGATTTGAGAACTAATCGTTCTAAGATCAGAATCTAAAGTGAAAACTGATTTCTTGAAAACAAGTTAGTCTTGAAAAAAGGCTTCTGGTTGGATGAAGTCATTCTCTTGAAGGCTAGTTGCCGATTGCTTCAGGATTGGGAATTTGATGAAGTCAATCTTTTGATGGCTAGTCGCTGTTTTGCTTAAGATTTGCAAGCTAAAACCCATGTGAGCCTCTTGCTGTCTGCAGGAAAAGTGGAAAATGGATGAGGGAAGCCCATATTTATAGCTTCTAAGAGCTGATCTAGCAAACTTGATTGGTTGATATAAGGTTCTTTCTTATTGGCTGGTTGCTGGAGTGGGTGGTTGCTTCGGGTGGCTTCGAGAGCGCCTCGGATAATGCATGGAGGGGGAAGGAGTGATGATGGGGGTGCTTCTTAATTCAGTCGCTCAAGATGTCTGGCTGCCGATGTCTGCTAGTGACGGAACTTACGTATTTAAATGATATAGGATTAGGGTAAAAATTATCCGAAATAAGATTGAGACTAATTGATTTGGAACTATGTTCTTCTAAAGTGGAAACTGATTTGTAGAATATTATCCTTGACCTGGGTTTGTTAAGGTTTCTCGACTTGATTTACCTCCTCTAAAATACTGGAAGTGAGAATTTATTTTTTATTTTTATTATAGGAATAAACTTTTGCAATTTTTTTGAGTAAAACAGGAATTGAGTTCCAATGACATATCTGTAAATTCTTAGGTTCTTCAATTAGCTAGAGTTACCAGTTATTCCAAATCAAAATACAAGAATATAGTGAATAGTATATGATTCCTCATCTAGATTTTCCATACCAAACACAAACTCCTAAAGCATTCCATTGAATTTATTTGGATACCAAGTGGTATAAATAAATATGCCTAACCTCAATCTACTTTGTATATCGTCATTAATATTAAGTATCGTTTAAAATCAAAAATGTCCAAGAATCCGTAAAGATTTAAAAAATATGGATAGCTTAAAATAATTTATTTCATAACCGACTATCTCTATGCATTTTACTGTTTCACTCCTCACTATGCGTCATGTAAAATTTATATTCTCAATTAAATTTCAATCATTTCCTTTAACCTCAAAATACCTGTAACAGTATCTTTCCTGAAAATTCATTGATCAAAGAATAGTCTTGGGCAACACTCCTCTTGAAAGAACTTTGAAATACATTTTCCATATATCAGAATAACGAGAGAGAACAGAATTGTTCAAGAAAATATCTCTAAGATGAAATTTGCCGACAAACTTTACCTGGCCAAAATTTAAGATTTTCAACCTTAGAATAAGTCTCAAACAGACTCCCATACTCAATTTTCTAAAGTTGATATAATTTTTTTTGACCGGACTATTTAAATTAGTTTCTTTTGCCTTCATCTTAGAGTAAGAAAATCCCCTTAAATCCTTGATTAAAGACCTTTTATCTTCTCTTGCCTATTTTACTATCAATGCAATGTTTGGAGAAGACCAAACTACCCTAGTTCTAGAACAAATTTTAATTTTATCTTGATCAGAAATAAAAATAAAAATAAATTTTTTCTATTGTTTCAGGTAAAGTGACATTATTTCTTCAATTACCAGTTGATAAATAACATCAAAAGGTTAGAAACTTTCTAATACTAATAAAAGAAATAAAAAAAACTTAATTTACTTTAAATTCTATCTAACAGAGAATATTTATTATTTATGCTAGAAAATCAATACGAAATAGTTATTTAATTTGGGCATTCCAAACCGCACAAGAAAGTGACCTCTTGGCGATCGTCTATTTATTAATTTCGAATAGTAGGAATATCTCTCTCTGGAGGAAGGAAGGAAGGACATGACATGGAGGCACGCAGACACGCACTACTGCCATTTCGGGAACTGGGGAGATAACGACCCAACATTCCCTGCATATTTGCACGCTCCCTCTAGGGAGAAAGAAGAAAAGATTAAAAAAAAAAAAAAAAAAAGAGAGAGAAAGGAGTTAAAGATCATGTACAAAACAGGAATTCCTGCCCGAGAGATTGATTAAGCAGGAATCTCTTTTTTTCTGGAAATTGATTCCTTTCCGGTTTATAATTACATCCGAAATAGAAAAATCTGGTGTGACTGGCGCACAGCACACAACTTTCTCTTACCCTTCGGTAAGAGAAAGTTGTGCACCGTGCTGGTCACACCAGATTTTTTGTGTCGAGATATATTTAGTTTCCGATAGCACCTTAGTTTCAAACTTGCATTTTAAATGTTGACTGCTTCAAATAAACTATGGTTATTTTTCAAAATTTTAATCTCATATTTGGACATTTTATACACAATATAGATTCGTAAATAAATACAAAATTTCATAAGAATTGGGAAAAAAATTTTAAATGCGTAAAAAGTTCCAAAGGGGACCCCCTTTTGAATCGAAATTAACATACAAATCCCTATAGGAAATTAACATTGTTCCTATGCGAAGATAAGGTAGAAAAATTTAAAACGCGTAGAAAGAGAGAAGATAGTTTTGTGAGAGAGAGAGATATGTTTTCTCCGAAAAAAAAAAAAAAAAATGGGCGTTTAAATAATAATTGATTTTTAATCTAATAAAAAGAAAAAGATTTAAATTCGGTTACCATGGCAACCATTTATTTCTCCTATCTTTCCTATGAAGCACAGGAGTAAAGTGGTCTTCAAACAATTTTGAGGGCAAAACGAGAATATACATTTGAAAGAGCATCTAAAAAATAATTGATTTTTAAATTTTAATCAAAATCGTTAGAGCGAATTTTGAGAAAATCGAAAAAAAACTGAAAAAGTACATCAGTAAAGTACTAGTACTTTTTGGCCGATTTTGATTAAAAGCTTATTTTGTCGGTCCCGGGGGTGTTTAACTTAAATATAAAATTTCAGCCTCATAGCTCGATTCCTTCATGCTTAAAATTGAACACACACAGACACACACACAGACAGACAGACAGACAGACAGACAGACAGACAGACCATGTCGCGAAAACCACTTTTTTGGATTCAGGGGACCTCAAAACGTGAAGATCCATCAAAATCTCGACATCGAATTTTTGACATGAAACCAATACTTTCTCTCTATATATATATTACATATATACATAGGTAAGAGAAAGTAAAAATTCACGGTTATAAATATAATTTTCAAGATTTTTATCTTGATGATGCGAGAATTCTTGAATATTGGTTGTTGGGGCTACCATTATTGAAAAGAAAAGTCAAAAAGTTTTGTTGACAGCCTCTGATCAGATTGAGATCACAACACTTGCCAGTTCGTGCTACTGGGGTGTTATTTTCTTCTCCTTTCCTAACCCAAGAAAGGACTTTGTTGAATAATTTTACGGCATGTAAGATTTGAGGTGGCTTCCCATTTCCTTTCTCAGGTGGAGGCATCTCAAAGAGAGTTGGATAATTTTTTGCCATGAGGTGGATTTGAACTCGAGGAGGGGACAAAGCAGTTAAGCTTATAATCCTGAGTTGAAAACAACTCGAGTTCAAATCCACCTTATGGCAAAAAATTATCCAACTCTATTTGAGATGCCTCCTCCTGAGGAAGAAAAATGGGAACCCACCTCAGTATTACTCCCATGAAAGTTACTCAGAGTAATCACAACGTGCCAAGTCCGACACTAATGACGGAAGAGAAGACTCGAACTTGAGTGAATATGGAACTTTACCAATCCATAATTAGAAACTTATCCGATTAGGTATTAACTCTGTTGTGATATATTCTGCAGATTTCATTCTGATTAATATCCGAATTTCATCGAGGGGATTACCGAGGCTGTCAAAGTTCCTCAGCATATATCTGTACATAATTCTTTTTCATTTTATAATTATTTGTCAATAATATTTTTTAAGCTCGATTATATTAAATTATATTTAACAATGGTGTGAGTATTCAAATCTGAATTTAGGTATTCATAGAAAATTATTTAAATAAAATGATATACAAGGTGTCTGAATCTTATAGAAATATACGGTTTTGAAAATTTTTTCATTTGAGATTCGTTTACCCTAAAGTTTCTAGAGGGCTGTTGTGGTCGGATCTAATTAATGCAAATTACATTCCATGGAATACTTGAGGATTTGTTAAATAAGTATTTTTTAATTACTGCACGCTAGGAAAACGAAATCCGATCTCTTTTCCAGAATGGCCACATCCTGTTCTTTGTTCTATAACTCTTCCTGATTCATATCTTGTAGATTTAAAGAAATATTGTTGACTGTTGTATTGAAACAATAAGAGGCGGAAGGAGCGGGCTGCCAGGTAGTTAGTCTCCACGAAACAGTTTCGGTTTTAAATGAAGTATAACCATCATTTATTCATCATTAGTCCATTTATCATATTGCGGAATTATCATGTCTCAATGCTTTGTCATTTGAGTTCACTCTCTCCATAAATGAAGTAATGATGGTTAAAACCGAAACTGATTCCTCAAAAGAGAGTTTCATTTCGTGGAGACTAACTACCTGGCTGCCCGCTCTTTCCGCCACTTATTGTTATTTTAAACAATTAAAAATTTAAAAATTCCGTCATATTAGTATCTATCAATTTCTTTAAAATTATTTTACTTTCTCTTACCTCTATATATGTTAATATTTATAAAATTCGAAATATATATAAAATTCGATGTCGAGATTTTGATGGATATACACGTTTTGAGGTCCCCTGAATCAAAAAAAGTGGTTTTCGCAACCACAGTATGTGTCTCTGTGTTCAATTTTAAGCATCACGGAATTGAGCTAAGAAGTTGAAATTTTATATTTAAGTTAAACAACCACCTGGACCGAGAAAATAAGCTTTTAAACAAAATCGGCCAAAGAGTACTAGTACTTTACTGATGCACTTTTTCAGTTTTTTTTCCGATTTTCTCAAAATTCGCTCCAACGATTTTGATTAAAATTCATATATCAATTATTTATTAGATGCTCTTTAAAATGTATATTCTCATTTTGCCATTGAAATCTTCTGAATACCATACTCTTGTACTTACTTCATAGGGAAGATAGGAGAAATGGTTGCCACGGATAACAAAATATAAATATTTTTCACTGTATATTATTTATATATCGACGGAAACTAAATATATCTCGAAACAAAAAAAAAATCTGATGTGACAAGCACAGAACGCAAGTTTCGATTACCGAAGGTGCGATCAGTCACACCAGATTTTTTATAATTTTGTTAGTTAATTAATTTTTCACTTTTTTCTCTCTCATTTATTTAAGTGAAGCATTCATTGGTAGAGTGTCTTTTGTCCTTATTTCTATCTCTTTCTTCCAATTGGGGAATATTTCGCAATTTCGTCTTTGATTTAATTAATAGGAAGTCATTAAAGTTCCTGTATTGCTTACTTACTTTCTCTTCTACAACTAACCAACCAACCAACCAATCAACCAACTCCCTCGAAAACTCCCCAAGTTCTGTTTTTGACGTTTCTCAAGTGAGATTTTCTATTCTATAATTATATCTGCTGCTGGCCCTAATAGCTCTTCATTTGTCTTTGACTTCTTCTTCTAGACATGCACATGTCCCTCCCTCCCTCCCTCCTCTCTCAATTTACTTAAGTTGAAGGGTGAAATGTAAACTATACACCAACAGTAATATCTCTCTTTGATAAATTATAGTCATTAATTAATAGATGCGTAAAAAAAAAAATTCATTAGCGTGGTGGATATATTTACAAAAAATAAATGGTTATATAATAGAAGGATTAAAGAATTAAAAGGAAGGAAAACATCAATAAAAGTAAGCTCCTGGCTTTAAAACATTTCGTACCAACATCTTGAGTAATGTGGGTTTTTTTTTTTTTTTTTTTTTTTTTAATAATAATAGAGATGAACAAAAATTGACGACATCCATTAAAATAGCTAAACAATTTCCCTATGGATGAATTTTAGGACACTGTTCTTTCCCAGGACGGAATTTAGGGTACTGTTCTTTCCCAGGATGGATTTTGAGGTACTGTTCCTTACCAGGATGAATTTTAGAGTACTGTTCTTTCCTCGGATGGATTTTAGGGTAGTGTTCCTTCCCAGGAAGGATTTTAGGTTACTGCTCCTTCCCAGGACGGAATTTAGGGTACTGTTCTTTCTCAGGATGGATTTTGAGGTACTGTTCCTTCCCAGGATGAATTTTAAAGTACTGTTCTTTCCTTGGATGGATTTTAGGGTAGTGTTCATTCCCAGGAAGGATTTTAGGGTACTGTTCCCTCCCAGGATGGATTTTAGGCTATTCTTCTTTCCCAGCCACCCAACCCACACCTCTCAGCAGGTCTCTGGTTAACCAAGTCGGAGTCATTCCCATTTTTAAGGCCCACTCTATCTGTAGGATGAGATTTTCCCATTTCCCTACCCTAAGAGACTTCGGACACATGTTGAATTAATTACGGCAAGCTGGACTCGAACTCGAATTGTGTTTCAGCTTCAGATTCGTAATTAGTTATCCGGCTTAGCCTCTTGCCTCCTAACAGAATTTCTCGAAAATAATGCTTATAATACTAGTATCAAATCTCAAAATTGTTGAATGAAAATATTTTTTCTGAGAATATAAAACGTCATTTTTTTTTTTTTTTGCCAATCCCTTTTCTCTTTCTACGTTCAACTGCGATCTCATTTTGTAAATGTCATTCGCACACGTTTCGAGTTGTCCACACACAACTGATTGGATCTATTTGTCTACGCTAGAGAGAAAGAGAGAGAGAAGCTTCGAATTTGAAACTTCCTCTTCACTCTCTAGTCAATTTCTCTCTCTAACACCCTCCCTCCCCCCCCCCCTTCTATTCTTGTTTAGAGAGAGGACAAAGTGGTTATATGGTTGATAAATTACGTCCGGAAGGTCACGAACGAGTAACTCTGAAAATAAACCCACCCTATAGGTTAAGTAATTTTAGATTACAACATTTCGATAGGTATTATTATTATTATTATAACATGAACTAATCGATTAGTTTGATAATAAACTACAGTATCATCTCCCTTTCCTATTTAGAAGGGATTAATAAATCTCCAAGATCAATAATAAAATCATAGTGATATTATCAAATCCCAGCTCCTCTACCTTACTTAATTTATCTTCTTTTAAAACTCGTTAAAATTTAAATCCTACAAAAAAAATTCTTTTGATTAAATATTAACTATGATAAAATGTTATTTTTAAAATGTTGACAATAGAATTATATTTATTGCAGGGGCGTATATAAGGGGGGGCGGCGGGGGCCCGCGCCCCCCCCCCGACATTTCCCAAACACATATACATATATAGGGATATACAGACATCAGCGCAACAAATTTTTCGGCAGGATGGACAACTTTGGTTCCGCAATAGAAAAAAATGTTCCACAAAAAATTTCGTGTGAAAAAAAGTATAGTTTCTTAAAAAAAAATTTCCTCAGAAAAATTTTTGAGTTCGGGCCCCCCCCCCCCCGAAAAAAATTTCCCTGATTTATTGGAATCAAATTTAAATATTCTATTCCGAATCCTTTTGGAAATTGAAAAGAAGGTTCCTGAGCTTCATCAAATTTTAAATATTCTTATTATTCGTTAATTTATATACTTTTAAAATAAAAGTTTAAATATTGTTGAAATTTAATGATATTTCAAAATATCATTTTGTGATATTTAAAATAAATTTTAATTTTAATTTAAAGTTTGAGAATTTAAATTCAAACTTACATTGTAAATTTTTTAAAATTCGAATCTAAATTCCGTTATTGAAATTAAATATATCAATTAATTTAAAATAATATATTACAAAAATATATTTTCAAATAAAAGCTTAAAATTTCAACAATATTTCAAAAATATAAATTTATAGTTTTATATTTTAAAAGAAAATTAATTAACGTTAGGTGGAGGAACTGGGATTTGAAAATATCATTTTGTTTATTTTTGATCTTATATAGAACATTTAATTATTTTAAGGGCGTTACTACGTCATCAAAAATCAATTTGAAATATGGAAAAAAAATAAATCATGAGGTAAAAATTTCACCAAAAAAATAAAATCACATCGCTCTCATTGAAAAAAAAAAAATAATAATAAAATAAAATAAAAATTACATTATTTACCCATGCCACTTGAAGGTATTTTCTTCTGAGAAACCAAAGTTTATTGAAAAAATATTATTATTAATCTTGAGAGAAGTGAATTAAAAAGAGGGAAAAGAAAATGGAGTTATTTATTCTGCAAACAAAAACAAAAAGCTAAAAAAAAAAAAAACACTTTGCTTTAAGATTTGAGTGCGTTCAATTTATCAAGATATAAAGAGATTCGTTACTACGTAGTAGCTTGCCTTCCATTTTTGAATGACTTTTTTTTAAACATGTTTTAATCTTGATTTATAAATCTTCATTTTAGAGCCTCTTTTATTATATATTCACTCAATTTTAAACGCTTTTATTTAACTTGCTCTATTTTTATGTATACATACATAAAAATTATATATTCAATAAAATTAAAAAAGTATTAAGGATATCGGATAAAACCAAAATCAATTTCTAGATTTTTCTTTATTTGTTGTCGACGTTTCGGACGCCAGTCTCGTCCTTCCTCAGGATAATCAATCGTCAAACAAATACAGATGGACGTATGATTTTATTTTTCCTGGCTGCCATCCGATATCCTTATCCGGAATACTTTTGTGCACACCCAACCGGACTCTGGCCATTACCATCTACCTGCACCCCTGACATTATTTCCTACCTTCAACTCCTCCGCCTGCGCTTATTTCTAGCTAACGAGCTGATCCTTATTCCTCTGGTTCCACTCTGTCCCTTTTATCCAACCTCTTCTATGCTAGAGAGGAGGAAGGACTCCTTCAGCAACTAAAGGGAGGTCCAGATAAAAACAATTTCTATTTTACTTTTTAATTTTGACAACTTGAGACTTTTTTTTTAATTATTATTTTTAATCCTATTTATTTGTTTATTTAATCAAATTCAGAACAATTCGGATATTTTTTTCGGAGTCCCGCCTAGTTTCTGACTCGATGAGTATTCCTCTTAAGCCAGCAGCAGTGTTTAAATTTTACTCAGCAGGTCTAAATGGTTGTCACACTGGGGTCACTGTGGGACTAAGGACGCTCGTGGTGAATGAAAGATATAGTATTGTTGTTATTATATATTTCATATATTTCTATCCATTGTAATATAAATAAATAAATAGTTCTGTTAGGGCTCGCTGGTGTAGTGAGCTAGGGTGTCAGCTTCTGCAAAGAAGATCCCTGTTCAAATCCTTGGCGTGCGGGATTTTTCATTAAATAAAAATATTTATTTAATGTAAGCAAGCCCTGGATTGGAACATAGGATCTCACCACAATAGCCCTCAGGCAACTCTACGAGGAGAGGGAGTTGCTGTGACATCCCGTCCTGTGGAAGGGACGTAAAGAAGGTTCCCTCTCAGTGATGCATTCTTCGAAAGGAGTAGGTGCTGAGGGAGTCCCTCCTCAAACTAGGACATCCTCCATAGCATAGAAGAGGTTGGATATAAGGAGCCGGTTGGAACCAGAAATAAAGATTAGTTCACAAGCTAGAAACGAACGAAGGAGGAGGAGCTAGAGATAGGAAATGATGTAACTTCACGGGGTGCCAGTAGATGGCTACGGCCAGAGGCCGGTTGGGTTTGTGGTGTGTGTCTTCGTGCACCAAAGCACCTCGGGTAAATAAACGGGGATCCCGATAGGAATTTCAAAATAAATAAAAAAAAAAAAAAACAGTTCTGTTCTTTTGTACAATATTGAGCCTCATTACATTGGACCACTTTGTATTTTTCCTAATTAAGAAATAAAAGAAACAACAAAAATTGAATTCGTAGGACTATTGCTTTAAAATTTTTATTTTTTTATACATACAGTACAGCCACTAGAACTCTCTATATGTTCGTATATCCGGCTGTTTGATAATAAGCTCAATTTGTTTCAAATGGCTTGCATTGCAAAATCCTAAAATATTAAAATATTTTTTTTTGTTGCTGTTACAAAGCTTATATATATATATATATAATAAAAAAAAACCTTTATATTTTATAGCAGGATTAAAAAAAAAACCGCTATTGAAAAAGTCGATAATATTCGGGCAACTAGCAGCACCACCAGTGGAGGATTATTGAGTTACATTTTAATACTAAACCCACCTCACTCTCTCTCTCTCTCTCTCTTTCTCGTTCTGGTGTAGAGTGGAAATGTCATTTAAAGGTAAGGGATTGAGAACCCTTCACACCGCAAAATACGGATTCTATACAATTTGAATTTACAATCTCTCTCTCTCTCTCTCTTCAATGATACTTGTAATAAAATATAGCCTACGCTACGTCTCTCTTTATATAATATTAAAAAAAAAAAAAATAATTTAAGAGTTTTAAAATAACAAATTTTAGAGAAGTGAAGTTCAAAAGTTCAAAATTACTTTAGTGAAATTTACCAAGAACAACGTATAAGGATTTTTTACCAGGAAAAAAAAAATTTTCATATTATGCGTTTATGCAAAAAATATTTATTTTCTTTAGGCTTATATATTTTTTATTTGTTTATTTAAGATACAAAAGTTATATATTTTTTTATTTTCTTTATATACAATTCACAAAAATACATGGTGGAGGTGCTGGGATTGTTTATTTTTAAAGTGTTAATTCGTGTAAAACTATAAGTCCCAATAAGAAAAGAAACTTCTAATGGCTTTCTTTTATGTAGATATTTTTATCTCAGTATAATGGAATCATCCTCGGTACAAGCAACTTTCGTTATGCAAATCGTCCAATATCTTATAGTAGAAAAGCTCGCCATGATCAGGTGAGTCTTTATGAAAAGTGATCTTTCTACAACTTTCTATTGATAAAAACTTTTGTATCTTAATATGACTATATTATTTATATATGAAACAAAATATTTCGTAATTCGCTCTAGAAAACCCTCTTCTGACAGCATTAAATGTAAAATTGAATACTTGAGATGAATACCCTTCAACTTAGGCGAGTCTCCGAAAAACCGTCCGAATTTTGTTCGGTATTTGATTAATATGACTAATTATTTATATAAGAAACAAAATGTTCAGTAACACACTCTAGATTCTCATTCTGACACCATGTAAATATAAAATAGAACACTGCTGAAGGTTTAAGATTAATAAGTTATTCATTGAGTCAAAACTTAAGCGAGAGATACCGAAGAAACGTGCAATTTTTCCGGAATTGTATTAATATAACTATATTATATGGACCATGTTACGCATTAGTATGTCAAGCGCCACCTACCGAGTTTTGAGAAAATTAACAATAAAGTTTTTTGTTTTAATTGGATTATATATAATTTTTTTGTCAATTGTGCAAATAACATTAAATATAAATTTTTTTAGGACATATTTCATAAAAAAGACTATTAATTATAGCATTTGAAACAATATTCCGTGTTTAACTCAATTTTTAATTTTTTTGGCGCTTGACACATTAATGCATAAGGGTCCATATATGATATAAACATGTTATATACTGTAACACGAGCTAGTATCCCATTTCTGACACAATAAAATAAGGCATAGAAGCACTGTTTATATATATCAATATTACAACTGATAGCGACATAACAATACCACGTCACTCACTCACCACAAATAGTGCAAGTACACTATTTTTAAATAAAAAGTTTTTAATGTTGTCCAGTAGAATATCAAAGTCAAATGATGATACTCTTTGTTTAATCTGAAATAAAATTAATTTCCCTTGATCTTTGTCTTTGACATATATAATAAATAAATATTTAATAGATAAATGTTTAATAATACTTTAATTGTGACGAAATTTATAATATAATAAATGTTCTTAGTATAGAAAAGTCTTGTGTAATTATTGATCCTGTTATTTTTATTAAATTTAATTATATAATCTTAATTTTATTGTTTTTACGTCATTTAGTAATTTTATTTTTTAAGAATAAATAGCATCTTTAATCTTTTCCACTTGACTCGTTTTTTTTTTGCTGTGTTACTGTTCTGATATCATGCGCCTCGTTCTTCTTGTTCAGGGGTCATTTACTAGGGCAATGGTCTATGATGACATTTAATGGAAATGAAGGACTTTTTTTGTTAACAAAGAATACAGTAAATAAACTCTTTTCTTGTCATTCACTAATAATAAGTTCTATAACCTAAGATTTACAAAAAAAAAATCTGTATATACATTGTTATTATACAAGTTATTACCTGAAAAATTGTGTTAATATTGCCTTAAATATCAATTTTTTATATATTTATTGCAAAAAAAATGGTGGAGCAGCTGGGATTCACACAAAAAGGTGGGAGCTGGGATTCACACAAAAAAGTGGAAGAGCTGGGGTATAACACCCCCCATGTTTCTCAGATATTAAATTTTAAAATGCTTGAAATTAGAAATAAAATAATGAAATTTTGAAAAAAAATGAGGAGAATAATCACAAAGAATGGAAAAATAAATAATAAATTTAAAAGTGGAGAAAGAATAGATCCTTGTGGAACACCTTTAATAATTTTTGTTAAAAATATTATATTCTTTTTTTTTATTATATGTCAATAACTCTTTTGTGTTTTCCTTTTCTTCCTTACGCCCTTTCATTCTCTCTTTCTACCTTAAATTTTTAATCCAACGAACGAATCTTTTAAATTCATTGTAGGATTTGAATGAGTTCTCTCTCTTTTCTTTTTTTTTTTTATCTCTCACAATAACGTTTTAAAGCGCATAAACATTCTTTCTTCATCTTGTATATATATAAAAAAAAAGAATTAAATTAATAATAAATAACGTTTAGTGGAGAGAAACCTTTTCACTATTTTTTATTGGTCATCGTATTTTATTGAGAAATCTAACAAAGATAAAGATATTGGCAATTTAATATGATATTGTCTCCTTTTTTTTCGACATATATTTGTAAGAGAGGAAATTGATTCATTTTTAGTACTTGCTCCTCTTTTCCTTTGGGATTTTTTTTTCGAGTCAAGTAATCTTGATAATCTCCATAGGATCTTGATTGATTGAAAGATTTGAATCTCTAGGGTCTTTTATACTAATAAATTTATATTGAAAAAAAAAAAAATAATGAAGATTGCGAAAATTCCTTGAATATTTCACAAATTTTAGTAGAGAGGAAGCCTTGGGGAATATATGAGTATAGAGTAATTAAATTTTTAGAACTTATTGATTTTAATTAATGTAACTAGTCTCAAAACGATCAACAGAAAATTAATTGAATTTAAAAAAATCCGGCAAGTAGTTTTTGTAATAACATGAGAATTTGAATTCCTATATAGAAGGAATTAATAAATCTCCAAGATCAATAATAAAACCATAGTGATATTATCAAATCCCAGCTCCTCCACCTTACTTAATTTATCTTCTTTTAAAACTAGTTAAAATTTAAATCCCACTAAAAAAATTCTTTTGATTAAATATTAACTATCATAAAATGATATTTTTAAAATAGAATTCAATTTATTGGAATCAAATTTAAATTTTTCTTTATATAATTCTTATAATTCGTTAATTTTAATCACACTTATTCTATAATTGATTAATTTATTTATTATAATTAATTTAAAAAAAATGGTGGGCTCTCTGGTGTAGCAGGCTAGGGTGTAGGCTTCTACGAAAAAGATCCCTGGACGTGCAGGGTTTTTTTCAAAAAATAAAAATATTTATTTAATGTAAACAACTCCTCAATCAGGCCCTGGATTGGAATAATATAATATATCTCCCTACAATAGCCCCCAGGCAACTCTACGAGAAGAGGGACGTAAAGAAGATTTGATTCAGTGATGTATTTTTCGAAAGGAGTCGGTGCTGAGGGAGTTCCTCGTCAAACTAGGACATCTTCCCTAGCATAGAAGAGGTTGGATAAAAAGAACCGGTTGGAACCAGAATAAGAATTAATCCACTAGCTAGAAACGATTTCAGGAGGATTTAAAGATAGGAAATAATGTAATTACACTGGGTGCCGGTAGGTAGCTACGGCCAGAGCGAGGTTGGGTTTGAGGTGTGTCTTCGTGCACAATAGCACCTCGATAAATAAACAGAGATCCTGATAGGAATTCCAAATAATAATAATAATTTTAAAAGATTGATTAATAAAATTTAGATAAATTTTATTATATAAATTAAATAAACTTTAATTGTTTTTGAAATTTCTACTGGAATCCCCGGTTATTTACCCGAGGTGATTTCGTGCACGAAGACACACACTCAAACCTTGTTCGTAGCCATTTACTGGCACCCCGTGAATTTATTTTATTTCCTATCTCTAACTCTTCCTCCTCATCCTACGTACATTTATAGCTAACGAGCTAATCCTTATTTCTGGTTCCTTTTATCCTCTTCTATCCTAGGGAAGATGTTAAACTTTGAGGAGGGACTCCCTCAGCACCTACTCCTTTCGAAGAATGCATCACTTAGAGAGAAACTTCTTTATATCCCCTCCACAGGACGGAAAATAAATTTTAATTGGCGAAATTTGATGTAATGTTAAAAAATACCCTAGTAGTCCCATTTTATTATAACACACAAAATCATATCTTATTTTATAGCAGAAGAGTAAGAATGGCCATTACTATAAAAGTCAAAGAGTATTCTTTTTCCTTAAAAAAAAAAAAACCTAGTTTAACTGTATTGACTACTATTTTTTTTCCCTCAACCTCTTCTTTCTATTGCCTATCTATCTTGATTTACCTTTATGTGCAAAGATAAAAGAGAGAAAGAGCAAACGGATCCCTTTTATGGGTTGCCATTAGAAAAGTCTCTCTTCTTATTGGGACTTATAATTTTACACGAATTAACACTTTAAAAACAAACGATCCCAGCTCCTCCACCATGTTTTTTTTAAGCAGATTGAATCTAAAGAAAATGATACTCAAAGTAAAAGAAATTAACACAATTTAGCAAATAAGAAATACTTTTTCTTTTAAATAAATTTGCTCGTTTTTGCCTATTTTTAGCAAAATTTGTTATTATTTAATCTCATACGCTGTAATTTCGTTTACACACATATAATAATAATTGTGAGATTTAAATAATTATAATTTTAATTTTTGTATTAGCTTGATGAATTTTCATGAGGATTAACTTTTTAAAATTTTAGTGATTTTTTCACTGGAGGTTTTAGACTACTTTGAGAATTCATTTTAAAATGTATTAGAATAAAGACAACTCACAGAAATATATGAAAAAGGATCTAAAGTAGAAATCAAATATAGAGTCAAGACAGGGTCCAGATCTATTTAATTACTGCAATCTTTGATTTTTACTCTGTGAGGATTTTTCAATTATTTATTTAAGTTACGAAGATTTTAATCAAATAAAAATTGTAATAAGATTAATTTTCATAAAAGCTTATGTGTTCATGGCGAGCTCTTTTACTATTACATATTTACACAACAACCGTTGCATGTACGGATGATGATACTGAGATAAGAATATTATTTAAAAGAGAGAAAAAGTTCCTTTGCTATAAGAAAATGTTTTTCTTCTTATTGGAACTTATAATTTTTTACGAATTAACAATTTAAAAAAAAAACTATCCCAGCTAATCCACCATGTTTTATTTTTAAGTGGATTGAATATAAAGAAAATGATACTTCTAAATTGTGTTAATTTAGAAAATAAGAAATGATTTTTGTTTTAATAATTTTCGCCGTTTCCGCTTATTTTCACCCAAATTTCTTGTTTACATATTTAATTACAAATTCTGTAAATTTGTTTACAAACCACGTTTCATGTCTATATAATGGAGAGAAGAAATTGGTGAGTCTAACCGTAATATGATGGCAGATTTTTTTAAAATATAAACAGATAAATAGAGCGCTACACTTGTTTCTTCTTTAAATATTGACACAGCGGCCATATTTCTTTATCATCATTTCCATTTGTAGTTTTTATCCTCCCATAAATTTTTTGATTTTCTCTCTCTCTCTCTCTGGTGCAATGTTTTTATGTTAAAATAAAAATTGTCAACTAGAAATATGAATATTTTGAAACATAACTTTGGTAACTAAATTGTATGCTGTTATCAAATGTGACATTTTTATTCGTTTCAAAAACAAAAAAACCAAACCGTTGAACATGTGTTTATTTAATTTTAAATCAATACGATCAAAAGCATCACTTCATTTACAACAATACACAGTGTGTCCTTAAGCAAAGAGAAAATTTATATAAATCGATCCCAGCTCCTCCACCATGTATTTTTTAGACGATTAAATATAGAGAAATAGAAATTACCATAATTTTTTTATTTTCATATATCATGATTTTTGATTATTTCGCCTTTCAAAAATCTCTATTCCAAATTTTATATTTTGTATTTAATTATTAATATTAAGAACAGATAAAAATAAAGTTATTTCTGGATTATTTTAATTTATATCTCAATTTAATCGCTTCGATTTATTATTTATTCATTCGTTTCTACCGTTTTTGTTGGAAATTTTTTTTTCAAGATCCCAATCTGAAAAAGTCATAAAACAAACTGACACGAGAACAAGATGGATGGTTTGAGATAGGACAGTCAGATAAAAAAATTTAGTAGAAAGTGAAATTTTATAGGGTCTCTACAGTACTTGTTTTATATTGTATATGTGTGTTAACGTTGTTCGTATGGAAATTTTATATTAAAAAGACTAATAGAAAAAAAAAGGTTGAGATTTATTAAATATTCCCGAAAATATACTCTTTTTTGATAAATGGAGTTTTCTACTTGAATAGAACTAAATGAAGGATTTCATTATATAAATAATCCGAATGAGTAAAAAAATTTGATATCCCAGCTCCTCCTCATTTTTCATATTCTTTGGAAATTTTTTTTTTTTACTTTATTAAATCTGAGAAATTTTTTTTCTTGACAGTATATTTTGGATTAATAAAACTTAAACTGTTTCTGAACAATTTCATTCAATAAATATAAAGAAATATTTCCAAATAATTATACAAAAAAAGATATTAAATACTCTTTTCGAAAAAGCAAATGAATTTTATTTGAATAAATCTAAATAAAGAATTTCATTTTAGTATTGTGCGTGATATCCCAGCTCCTCCACTTTTCTCGTTTGGTATCCCAGCTCCTTTACTTTTTTTGTTTGATATCCCAGTTCATTAATCTTTGTGCATTAAATATAAAGAAATTGATGTTCAAAGAAATATTAACACAATTGAGCAAGTATTAACATATAAAAATTATTTTTTATAGCTTTCAATAAAAAAATAGAAATGATTCTTCTCCATTTAAGAATTAAGCTCTTCGCTAAGCTTTTACGCATTGACTGTACATATTTAAATTTATATTATTTATACGTTTAAAGATCTTTCTCTGTTCTTCACTACTTTCTTATTCTATACATGCGTATCTTACTTAGCTTTTTCCGTTTTCTCTCTTTTTTTTTATAAACTCTATAAAAATTTTAATTTTATATTTCAGACATAAAAATTGATAAAAACTTTATTAAAAAAAAAGTCCTAACATAAAATACATATATGTTGACTTAGAAAAAAAAAATATACTAATAAAATTATAATTTGAAATTTTATATTCGAACATGTCTAAAATAAACTAATGTGGTGACTAGCGCATTAAAGATTGTTATGGCCAAATATCCTTAAAAAAAAAAAAAAAAACATTTATTTTAAATTATTTAAGGTGTAGTTGCGCGCCTTCCTATAGTTTTAGTAAGGCTCTATAAGTAGCGGCCATCTTGAGTCCAATTTCGAGCTGTCAGCCTGTTTGCAGCTTAAAAAGTATCATATATCTTTTTTTTTATTTTAAATATATAAAAATTATATTCTCTGCGATTAAAGTATATGATTTTTTTCCGAATTTGCAAGGAATTGTTATTAAATCACTTTTTTTTGTTTACGTAGAATATTTACGTTCAAAAGAACATAAGGGGGCTCGCTGGTGTAGTAAGCTAGGGTGTCGGCTTCTATAAAGAAGATCCCTGTTCAAATCCTTGGCGTGCGGGATTTTTCATTGAATAAAAATATTTATTTAATATAAACAAATCCTCAAGCAGGCACTGGATTGGAATATAGGATCTCACCACAATAGCCCCCAGGCAACTCTACGAGGAGAGGGAGTTGCTGTGACATCCCGTCCTGTGGAAGGGAAGTAAAGAAGGTTCCCTCTCAGTGATGCATTCTTCGAAAGGAGTCGGTGCTGAGGGGGAGGGAGTCCCTCCTCATACCAGGACATCCTCCATAGCCTAGAAGAGGTTGAATAAAAGGAACTGGATGAAACCAGAAATAAGGATTAGTTCACTCGAATTCTCTCGCTTTAACAGAATTTGTTTTTCATTAAGTACAACACATACAATTTTCGTTGAAATCTGTGTCATGAAGGCTATGCACTCCCCTTGTTAGATCGAAGAAAACAGGTTGTTATTTTCAAAAATGTGAAGTCAATATATAGCTTACTCAGGAGTGCCCAAAGGTTCTAATCTTGGGCCACTTTTTATCATAAATTTTATAAATTTGTTTTATAATTTAAATATATTCTTACCACCTGTAAAGCAAGAAATAAATTAAAATCTATAATTTATGTTAATTGCAATATATTGAAAATATACTAAAATTTTACTTACCTTGAATTTTTTTTATTAAGGTTTCCTCTAATATTTTATTAAAAAACACAATTTCTTCTGTAGACAAATTGAATTTCAATGAGTACACTTCCCATATATAGAGCAATGTACAATTTTTCTATTTTTTTTTTTTAAGTGAAACTTTTATTTGATCCTCTCAAATTTTTTTTTTTTTTATTTGAGGGAAAAGCCTAAATTATGGCATAAAAACCCTCAATAGCCTACAAAAAAATCATTCCCCGTTTATTTACCCCTGGTGCATCGTGCACGGAGGCACGCACCAACTCCAAGTACCGGTATCTAGCTCGAGAGCCAACAACCCGGTTCCAATTTTGGGAGTGAGGGGCCCTTCACCTCCCTAATCCCCAAAAATCAGTCCCTGACGAGACTGGTCCAAATAGGAAAGTTGAAATTTAATATTAATATATATGACAAATTATAAAAAAATAATTTAATTATTTAATTTTTAAATTGATAAAATATAAATTTTAAAATAATTTAAAATGATACAAATCTTCAATTACTATATAAATATTGTTCTCAGTTTTTAACGTGCCTCTATTGATTTCCCATTTTCCAATTATTAAGTTAAGATAAAAAACGCGATTTTAATTCCTTTAATTGAATAATTTTCTGAAAATTTTCAGTTAAACGCCTACGATCCGAAAAAAAGTTTCACTTGCATCGTGGTTTCATAAAACCACACAATGGTTTTTTTTTAATAGTCTTGTAAGAAGTTAATTTTTTTCTCTTGTTATCAATCTTTTTTAAATTAGCAAAGAAATTTGCTGAAATTTTTTTTGTTTAATAAATCAAAAAAAAAAAAAAAAAATTATCTGCTAAGTGAAAAGTAATTTCATGGCTTTCTAAACACTTCATATATCTTATATGAGGTTATAGATTTAATATCACACACATGGAGAAATAAAAAAAGAGAGAGAGAAAAAAAAGAGCAGCTGGTGTTGTCTTGTACAGAAAATTCACTCATCATATTTTGTATATAGGAAATTGGAAAATGTTAGACAAGGAGAGAGGAGAGAGAATGAATCCAAAAGGGCGTTCGAGATTCTCTTCTTTTTCTTGTTTTTATCAAGACCAATCCTCTCTTTCTTGTTTAGATATCGAAATAAAGAAAAATGAAGAGTGGGGGAGAAAATAAAAAAAAAAAATTCCAATTTTTTTTTTTGTTAATTCATTTTATTTTTAAGACCTTTTATTCTTAAAAATTTTTTTTTTATAAAAATTTTATAATCACTTTCAAAATTTTTTCATAAATTTTAGGAAGGCAGGTGGGGGGGGGGAGATAGAACTTTCTGAGGTCTGGAATATTATTTTTCAATTATTTACACCTTAGAGAAGGGTCATTTTAAATTTTATTAAAATCCAGTGAAAAAAAAATTAAATTCAGGGGGGGGGAGAAGGCGGCAATAATTTTTTGAAGTGTCGAATTTTAGGGGGAGTAAGAGTGTTTATTTTTTATTTTAAAGAATTGATTAATATATTTTTCATTAAAGCGTGTTAGAACCTGTTTTCCAATGCTTTCCTATGAGAGGTTTGTGAACCCCTGGTAAGGGGATTCCCTACCCCTTATATGATATATTGATAGCCTAAAACCACCCCTGGAAACCCATTAAAAAAAACTCAACGACAAAAGGTATTTGATATCCCAGCTTCTCCACCATTTTTATTTTTATTTTGTCCAGTAGTTTCGGAATCTATGCGTTACAGACAGACAGATCAAAAGGCGAACAAGGTGGTCCGAGGGGCGCAGCGGGCTTGTCCACTTGAATAATTATAAACAATAAAGCGACATTAGCGCACTCTCTAGTAAAGAAACCTGGTGTGACGTCATGGATGGCGTCACGGCTTGTAACGCGAAATGCTGATAGCTGGGCGAAAAAATTTGTGGGCATGTAAAAAAAGTTTCACTTTTTTTATATTCTATGAAAATTTTTTAGATATCTTTGAATTGATTAACGTAATTTTTATTTTTTCATTTATGTAACAGAAGCACTCCAAAAAAGTTGTACAATATATTATATTTTCAAAATTTAATTTCCATTTCATTGAATCGTTTCTTAGCGAGAATGATTTCCTTTATTGCACAAAATCATCATCTCCTAACACATTATTATCGTCATGATAACAAATCTTATCTAAATCAATAATTCAATTATTTGAAAATTTGATATCCCAGCTCCTCCACCATTTTTATTTTTATTTTGTTTAGGGAATATATGTGAGGATATCGAGTTAATTCCCTTTAAACTGAATTCTAATGTTTATCTGTTTATATTTTGTTAGTTAATTGATTATAAATAGAAATACAATGTTTATGTTACATCACAAAATAAATTGAGATTCTTTTTTGCGGGATTTTAATTAATGTTTTAATTTATTTTTATATATATATATATATACTGTATATTTTTTGTTTATATTCCAGCCATTTAATTAAATTAATTAATTTATAACTTTTAATAAAATAAAATAACTTCATTTTAGTAGCTTTAGAAAATTGAAATTTTAATTTTTATTGTTATTTATTTATTTATAAATAAATATAAAGAGATACAAATTAAACTATTCAATTAAACTTTTGATTAAAAACTTTGTATTAAATTTATGTGACATGCTCAATTTTTTTTTTTTTTATTTATAAACTTTTTGATAATTGAATGGCGATTCTAGGAGCTTTATCGCCATGTTAAGTCAACAAAAACTTGTATAAATGGGCGATAACAACTATTTATTTTAAATCCTCATCCCTTCCCTTCATTAAATAATATAAATTTAAACTAGGTAAAGTTTCTTTAAATCTTTTTTCAGCATAAATTAAAACAACTTTAAAAATAAAAAGTTAAAATAAAGTAAACAAAAACTTTTAAATTTAAGTTAAATAAAGCCTTAATAAAAGAAAAACCGTCTACAAAACATCATATATTCATTTAACAAAATAAAGAAAAATGGTGGAGGAGCTGGGATATCAAATAATCATTCAATTCTTGATTTAGATCTATTCAAAAAGAAATTTAATGTCATTTTGAATATAACGTAATGTATTAAGAGATTATGATTTTGTGCAATAAAGCAAATAATTCTTGTTCAGCATAAACGATTCAAGGAATTGAAATTAAATTTTGAAAATATTATACATTGAATATATTTTGATGGATAAAAAATAAATAGAATAGGTGTTCTCATATTATATTTATTTCACTTGACAATACAATAAATATGGTGGAGGAGCTGGGACATAAAATTTTCAAATATTTATAAAAATTTTTATTTTTATTTACTAAAAAAAAAAAAAAAAAAAAAAATTGTAATCATTTTTTTGCAGTAATATGTTGAAAGATGATATTTGTATAATAATTGAGAAAATTTAAATGTATTTTTAGATTTCTAGAGCTCGAACAGAATATATAATAGTAATAATGATATTTTATTAATATTAATAGAGGGTGAGATGAGTCTCTTGAGTTATGATTATTTTAAGAACCCTCCCTAGGGATATTTCCCAAATTTATTGGTGAAATCCTCTGAATATAAATTTTATTCTCTCTCTCTCTCACTCTGTCCTATTTATCTTTAGACGATATCGTATAATTGAAGATTTATACATTATTACAGATTAATATTTCCAAAATTTATCGTTTCATTATTATAAATTATTATATTAAATAAGCTATTGGAATTTAACAAAAAAATATTGATACCATTACATTGTATTAATTTTTATCTTCACATTAAAAAATATAAAAATTAGTTTTGTATGTGAGTTATTGTATAATAATACAATACTAAGTGTCATAGTTATAAAAATTTTTTTTAATAATTTAGTTTATTTCTAAATTGAATCCCAGCTCCTCCACCATGCAATATTATGATTTTTTATCATTTAACACAAAAATGATTTTATAGTAAATTACTAAAAAAATAAATGTTTTAGATGAATTATCTTCCACGAATTTTTTTTTTCTACTAAAAGATAAAAATGTTTTGATCTTAAAAAAAATTTCCAAGAATAATCAACATCATCATCATGTTGGATGTGAGAATAAAGTTTATAAGACACTTGAAAGAAATTTGTTCCCTCTTTTTTTTTTTTTTTTGTTTTCTTTGTCTGTCTGCCCTACATTTTCTTTATTTAATTAAAGACGAATGTTTTATTTTTCATTCTCTCTCTCGCTCTGTTTTGTGTAGGTTGGTTGTCAGCTTGAGATTTCAATGAGAGCATGTCACCAACAGACAGACAGACACTTTTGCAAAAAATAAATAAATAAATAAATTCTTTTGTCATAAGTCAAGTACTCCAGCTCTACTTGACGTTTTTTTTTTAATTCATCATTGGGTTCGAATTATTTTTTTTTGTATTTTAAGGAATTAAAAAAATCCAATTTAAAAAATCTCAATTTATTTCGTATGATAAATACAATAAAATATCCATTAAAAAACAGTACCTTGTAAAGTTGTAAGAGTTTTCCTTATAATAATACTTTTTTTCATACAAGAATAACAATTAAATGTACAGTGACCGTCAAAATTTAAGCTTATTTTTTGTAACTGATTGCAAAAGTTATAAATCAATGATGGGAATTAGGATTCTTATGAGTCGAGTTGTAGGTAGACTAGGTTTTCTTTTTATCAGAATCTATAATTCCACTAACGACTGGTGCGAGTTCACAGTTTTTTATCTTTTAGTAGAAAAAAAAGATTAAAATTCGTGGAAGATAATTCATCTAAAACATTTATTTTTTTAGTAATTTACTATAGAATCATTTTTGTATTAAACTAACAATATGATAAGAAATCATAATGTTGCATGGTGGAGGAGCTGAGATTCAATTTTGATTTTAATTTAATTAGAAGGGGAACAGTTTTTATTAATTATTTCAAGATAAGGAATTTTACTGTTCGGTTGATGTTTAATGTGAAAATTATAACAAAATAAATCAATATTTCATTTTTTTGATTTTATTGACGACTGCATACCGGTTAAAACAGTTTCGGCTCATTGCCATCATCAGGCCTGCAAAGAACAATTTTTACATTATTAACAAATTTTTACTTTCTCTTACCTATGTATATATGTAAATATATATAGAGAGAAAGTATTGGATTCATGTCAAAAATTCGATGTCGAGATTTTGATGGATCTTCACGTTTTGAGGTCCCCTGAATCCAAAAAAGTGGTTTTTGCGACATGGTCTGTCTGTGTGTGTGTGTGTGTGTGTGTGTGTGTGTGTGTCAATTTTAAGCATGAAGGAATTGAGCTACGAGGTTGAAATTTTATATTTAAGTTAAACACCCCCGTGACCGGAAAAATAAGCTTTTAATCAAAATCGGCCAAAGAGTACTAGTACTTTACTGATGTACTTTTTCAGTTTTTTTCGATTTTCTCAAAATTCGCTCTAACGATTTTGATTAAAATTCAAAAATCAATTATTTTTTAGATGCTCTTTCAAATGTATATTCTCGTTTTGCCCTCAAAATTGTTTGAAGCACACTTTACTCTTGTGCTTCATAGAGAAGATAGGAGAAATGGTTGCCATGGTAACAAAATATAAATATTTTCCCATACTTATAAATTTTACATCTGAATTCAAATATTCCCTACTGCCGGGAACTAAATACATGTCGACACAAAAAATCTGGTGTGACAAGCACAGTTCACAACTTTCGATTACCGAAGGTAAGAGAAAGTTGTGTGCTGTGCGCCAGTCACACCAGATTTTTCATTTTTGGAAATAAAATTCATATTCAGAACATACAAAATGTTATAAGAGTCTTGCAAAACAGACATTTAAAAATTTTTAAAAAATTTCAAACAAAATTTTTTACTTTCAATATCAAAATAAAAATATAAAAATTACACAAAGGAAACAAATTATTTTTAAATTTTTTTTACCTCAAATCCTACATTTCCTTCAAAAAAATGTTAAAAATAATTTGGTTCCTTTGTGTAATTTTTATATTTTATTTTGATATTGAAAGTAAAAAATTTAGTTTAACATTTTTTAAAAATTTTTAAATGTCTGTTTTGCAAGACTTATAACATTTTGTATGTTCTGAATATGAATTTTATTTCCTAAAATGAAAATCTGGTGTGACTGGCGCACAGCACACAACTCTCTTACCTTCGGTAATCGAAAGTTGTGTTCTGTGCTTGTCACCCAGATTTTTTGTGTCGAAATATATTTAGTTCCCGGCAGTAGGGAATATTTGAATTCAGATGTAAAATTTATAAGTATGGGAAAATATTTATATTTTGTTACCATGGCAACCATTTCTCCTATCTTTCCTATGAAGCACAAGAGTAAAGTGTGCTTCAAACAATTTTGAGGGCAAAACGAGAATATACATTTGAAAGAGCATCTAAAATTAATTGATTTTTGAATTTTAATCAAAATCGTTAGAGCGAATTTTGAGAAAATCGAAAAAACTGAAAAAGTACATCAGTAAAGTACTAGTACTCTTTGGCCGATTTTGATTAAAAGCTTATTTTTCCGGTCCCGGGAGGTGTTTAACTTAAATATAAAATTTCAACCTCGTAGCTCAATTCCTTCATGTTAAATTGAACAAAACACACCCGACA
This sequence comes from Euborellia annulipes, assembly GCA_023213315.1. Lineage (NCBI taxonomy): Eukaryota > Metazoa > Arthropoda > Insecta > Dermaptera > Anisolabididae > Euborellia > Euborellia annulipes. The sequence continues at coordinate 67,315 of JAKCPI010000004.1, forward strand.
GACCATGTAAAACACTTTTTTGAATTCAGAGGACCTCAAAACGTGAAGATCCATCAAAATCTCGACATCGAATTTTTGACATGAATAATACTTCTCTTATATATATTACTATATACATAGGTAAGAGAAAGTAAAAATTTGTTAATAATGTAAAAATGGTTATTTGCAGGCCTGATGATGGCAATGAGCCGAAACTGTCTTAACCGGTATGCAGTCGTCAATAAAATCAAAAAAATGAAATATTTATTTATTTTGTTATAATTTTCAGATTAAAGATCAGCCGAACAGTAAAATTCCTTTTCTTGAAATAATTCAATTTAGAAATAAACTAGATTATTAAAAAAAATTTTTACAACTATGACACTTAGCATTGTTGCCAAATTGTTGAAAATTCAGAATTTTCCCATTGGAATGCATTGAATTTTGTCTTGCATGATGAAAAATTAGAGCCAATTAAAATAACCAAATAATTAAATCTCAAATGAATAGAGCGAAGCCCACTGTGTAGATGCGAGGCAAGCTGAAGGCGGGTGGAGCGGCTAGTAATTTATACATTTTTTTAAATCAACGTCGAAAATGCTTATGTGGGTGTTAACTTTAGCACTCATTCAGGTTTATTCTCTAAAAACAGACGTTAAAATTTAAAATAAACAAATGGGTGTTAAAAAGTAATGTAAAAACAATCAGCGTTAAAAAAAATCACTTCCTTGCCTCAAATAGATATTCTGTAAACAACAACTTTGAAGCCAAAGCGTTAACATTTAAGAATTAGTGTTAAAAATTAATGCCATATTTAGGGGGTGCCTTTAATATTTTAACGTCGTGTTTCAAATAAACATGGCGTCCTTAACCTAAAAAGTAAAGTTATGATTTTGATAGCTTTGAAATAAAAGCAACATGTTAACGTCGCTGTTAAAATTTTGATTAGAGAATAGCATTTTTTTAACGCTGATTGTTTTTACATTACTTTTTAACACCCATTTGTTGATTTTAAATTTTAACGTCTGTTTTTAAAGAATAGACCTGACTGTTAAAACTGTGATTGAGCAGATTCCTTTTTCTTAAGATGGATATAACAATTCAGGTTATAATTATAATTATTTTTTTTATTGAAGCTTCTCGCCTTTTAGTTTAAATGCGTCTAAAGTTTGTAATTTTCATTTTATTGTTTAACTATAGTGAGTATTGAAATTTAATGAACAAAAGATTAACAATCTAACTATACATCACTAAAATCAAAATCAATTTATATTTTTTTATAAAACCAATTCAAGTCGACATTAATAAATTAATTCATGAAGATGGCTGAAATGTTCAATGAAAATTATTAGTTTTTTAAATAAAAAAAAATTATTTTTTAAAATTTATTGTACATTCATACCTAACTGAACATTATTTTTCTTTCTCTTCTGACATTTTAATTAAATCAAGAAAATTAATTAAAGCTTTGTATGTGCCAAGCCCGATCTCTATTATTAATGTCGAGCGCATTATTTATTATTTATTTATTTGTTTTAATAATTCAACCGAAAGAGAAATAATTTGAATTTGTTTACTTTTTTTTTTTTAAATAATAGTCTAAAAATAATAAATAATTAATATACTCTGAATGTTTAAACTATTTTTTTGTCATTAAAAGAGAAAATATAACACATCAAATGATATTTTTCTTGATTTTTTTTAAATGAATCCCAGCTTCTCCACCATCATAAAAATGAATCATCACTCTGCCTATTGGACAACATGACGAAAATAAAAGAACGAATTCTTTAATACAAAATTATACATTTCGGAGACAGTTTGAGGACATCTTCATACTTTTTAGTTTAACCAACAATCTTGTCATAATATTTATTGATTAACTTGTACTAACAATAAGAGATAAAATAATATCTCAAACTTAAATGCTTGCATTAGCTCCAAAACAGATCAGAAATGTCGATCTAGTTTCTAAGAAATAATTTTTCCATAAATAAAAATATTCTAATTAAACCCAGTAAATTAAGAGACTAGGAATGATATGTTTGAATACTCTTTGAATTAATATTAAAAAAATGCATTAGACCAAAAAAATTTTGTTATTTTTCTTATAAATAATCTTAAAAAAATATAAATCCCAGCTTCTCCACCATATAACATAATTCACATTTTCATATCAATGAATATTCTTATAAAAGGTAGATAAAGGTATTCCCAATTAACATAATTTTATTCATATTCTTTTTCATTATCTTTCTTTACAAAAAAAAAAAAATGCTTAATAATTTTCCATCTTTATTATTTTTCTTTTTCTCTGATTTTCCCGGATAAATATCAAATAAATTCCTCCCATCCCAATCTTCAGATTTTTATTAAATTTCTTACGTTTGATCAAAATTTATTAAGACTTTTTATTAGGTGCCTTAAAAGGGCTGAGAGGTAGAATTTTTTTTAAAAAGTATCTCATGAAAAATAGAAAGGGGAAAAGAATATAAAAAAAAAAATAATAAAGAACCACTTGACCTTAATATTCTATCTAATTAAGCCCTTTTATTGTCTTTTTTTTATTTAATATTTCAATAAAATGATTTTATAATTTCCTTGACGATAAAAAAAAAATTAAGCTTGTTTCATATTTAAAGTTTCAACTTTTAATGAAAGGTTATTACTAAAAAAAAAATATTTTTTATTATTTCATTGTCTAGCTTGAAAACATCGTCAGGTCTATTCTCTAAAAACAGGCGTTAAAATTTAAAATAAGCAAATGGGTATTAAAAAATAATGTAGAAACAATCAGCGTTAAAAAAATATATTCTCCAATCAAAACTTTAACAGCGGCGTTAACATGTTGCTTTTATTTTAAAGCTATCAAAATCATGTTACTTTTTAGGTTAAGGACGCCATGTTTATTCTAAACACGACGTTAAAATATTAAAGGCACTCCCTAGACATGGCATTAATTTTTAACACTAATTCTAAATGTTAACGCTTTGGCTTCAAACTTTTGTTTACTTTTTAGGTTAAGGATACCATGTTTATTTTAAACTCGACACTAAAATATTAAAGACAATCCCTAGACATGGCATTAATTTTTAACACTAATAGTAAATGTTAACACTTTGGCTCTAAATTTTTGTTTACAGAATTGCTATTTGAGACAAGGAAGTGATTTTGAATAGCATTTTTTAACGCTGATTGTTTTTACATTACTTTTTAACACCCATTTGTTTATTTTAAATTTTAACGCTTGTTTTAAGAGAATACACCTGTGTATTAGTCCATTTCAAATTCCCATCACCCTAATCTTGTATTTAATATTTTAACAGCAAAAATCTAAACATTAAAAATATTTATTTATAATACAATCTGCCCTAATTATAATAATTTAAGTAAATATACGTATATTATGAAATTACTAAACAAATTTAATTTCGAAATATATTAATATTAATAAAATCTATTTAGAATAAACAGCGAAGCCAATCAAATTTTTATAAAATTTAATTAATTAAAATTTTAAAGATAAAATATTTTCTCATTTTTAATTGATTAATTAATACACACGGTGAAGGTGCTGGGATACAAATTGATAAATTAACTTTATTTTTTATCTATATTAATTTTCTCTTGTTTTTTTTATCATGCTCAATTGACCCATTGTTTGATTTTTAATTGTTCATATCCTCCATTCTCCTGAGCTCTTTTAGAGTTTTCAAAGTTTACTTTGTAATGTTGATGTTCTATTAAAATTGCTTAGTAAAGGAAATCGTAAAGTTTAGTTGTTAAGTTTACGAAAGTATATTATTGTCTGTCAATATTTGCAAATTGAAAACCCGACGATTTCTACGCTCTCTATATTTCCAAACCAAACTTTATATTATTATATTATTACTACTACTGCGGATATGAAATATTAAAAAAATAATTTTCAAGGATAAATATTTATATGCGATGTTCTTTTCTCTTTTATTTATTTAAAGGTTAAGGGACAAAATTTTGATTTATTTATAGTGGAGGTGCTGGGATACGAATTAATAAATATGATTTATTACTCTATTATACTGTATTTTATTTTGAAAAATATTTAATCTTATTTAGTATGATGTTTCGATTTCTATTGAAATCATCTTCAGTACTTAGAGTCACTTTGTTTCTAAATGAACCAGTGTCCCTTTAATTAGAATCTTTATTTCCAAAGTGACAAAGTATGGACCATAATTGAAAATTGATCTTACTCTTTTTTTAGTCGTCAATCTTTTCCCTCTTGGTAGATAGCTTCTCATTATTGACTTCCATTTGACTTTGCTTAGACAAGCAGAGAGTTGCTAACGCAAGCAAAAAAGACCCTCTTTGAACAGCTTACCAATACCAACATCAGAAAAAAAAGGAATAAAGTCTGATTTTATTTTTCTACCCTGATATGGTAGAGATGTCGTCATCAATTTATTTAAACAATATAAATAAAATATATTTTAATATACAGTATATACAATTTCACTGGATTGTGTTATGTTACGAACTATTTTTACATTTTCTACCTATATATGTTAATTTAGAAAATATTGCATATATATCAAAAAATTCGATGTTGAAGTTTTGATGGAAATCACGTTTTGAGGTCCCCTGAATTCAAAATAAAGGATGAAAGAAATGAGCTGAAATTTGTTATTCAAATTCTGGCACGCAAAATGTAACTTTTGAACAAAATCGGTCAAAATAAGATTAAATACTAGTACTTTACTAATGTACTTGTTTCGATTTTCTCGAAATTGGCTCTAATAATTTTGATTAAAATGCAAAAATCTCTTATTTTTAAATGTTCTTTAAAATATATAATCTTTTTTTGACAAAAAATCTGGTGTGATTAGCACAAAACACAACTTTTCGAAAGTAAATTTGTCTGCTGTGCGACCAATCACACCATATTTTTAATTTATTATGATGTAATACATTGTACAAGTGGGATAATAAAACAGTTTTTTACTTTCTGTTGAAAATTATAAATAGAATGATATTTACCTAATTGAATCCCAGATACTCCACCACCATATTTTCATTATATTAAGTTTTTATTATAATTGGTTAGAACATTAAAAATAATATGTTGGTTATATCTTTTTTTTTCTAAATTAAAAGAACGATTCAATTAATTTAAATCCCTTTTTTTCTATTATTTGATATCATCTTCCATTTTGCTTCTTTTTTTCATAATCAGTGAGTGAGACATTCATGATTTTTATTTAACTCCTCTTCTTCTTTTCACATTTAATTAAATTAGTTGAGTGTTCAAATGTAAGATTTTTCTCCCGAAAGGGAAAGAGACAGAGAGAGAGAGACAATCTCATCACTTGGAGGTGACAATATCCCTCTTTTCCCCTCTCTCCACGTTAAATAATGAATCAAGAAGGTAAATGGAGAGAAGAGTGGGACGGTAAGGGGAGGGAAGGGGGGGGAGGGGTGGGGGTGCTGGATAAATAGAAACCACGAGACAACTTAATCAAACTTTTTTTTATCATCGTCGCTTGAATTAAATTGAAATAACATAATCGTATTTTTTAATAAATGGTTTATTCTGCTTGGATAATATTATTTAATATCCGTCAGAAGAGAAAATCCCATTCAATTTCTTTTTATCTTTAGAAATAAATAATTTTTATAAAACGTTGTAACACTCTGAATATAATTATTTGCAAATTAATTTTAAAATAATAGGTGGAGGAGCTGGGATTTCAAAATTTAATTCTAATCAAATGTACCAATATACACATCTAAGGATTCATTTTATGGCAATTCCGATTCATTAGCAAAATATTTATCATCTCTTTATATATCAATGTCGATGTATTTTGATTTAATAATTCATTTATTTAAAGTATAAATTCTTTAAAAAATTTTGTATATTCACTGCGAAAAATAAGCAGACAAAAATCTGGAATATCATAAATTGCAATAAATAATTAAAAATCCAAGCTTCACTAAGATTTAACATTTTGTTAGAATTTAAACTTTTTAAATAGAACTAATTTAGTTAAATGTTGAATCCATGAATGAAATACTATATAATAATATCCAGATTATTAATAAATATTAAGATAAAAAATGTATTTAGTTATATAAGCCAGAATATAATTAAAAATATAGGAAATCAAAAACTAGTGGAGGAGCTGGGAATCTATTCAATTAAAAATTCTTTACCATTTTTTAAACGACTATTTATTATTGTAATTTGCCCGTCTTTATATCTCAAAACAAAAGAATAATGAAAAAACTTTAAAATAAAAATTAAAAAAAAAAAAAAAAAATCATTTTCAACTAAAAGTTTTTTTTACCTTTTTATATTTTAAAAATTTTTCATATTTAGTTTAGAATTAATTAAAATAAAAAGTAGTAAAAAAGTTTGATTAAAACCGTAATAGTCTACTTTTTGAATAAGTTTAAAAAAAAGAAAGAAAAAAAAATATTTTCTTTTATACTAGATTCAACCAACTCTTTTAAAGAGAGAGAAAAGTTTTATGAGAATTGGCGGTTCGTTTTAAGAGAGCAACTATTTAACGTTATTAACGGAATCCATTATAAAAAAAATAAAAGAGATGTGGACAGCAGATATAAAATTACGCAAAAAAAAAAACAATAATAACGGAGCTGAGTTCATTTTTTAAATTATTTCAGTTAATTAAAAAGAGAAAGAAAAAAATTTCTTTGTTTAATATTATTAATTTATGGTTTTTATGGTAATTTAAAAAATAAATTTTAATTAAATGCGATAAAAATAATTACAATATTAATACTTTTTATTGTTGTCAATAATCAATCAATTTTTATTTTTAATTATTTAAAAATAATAAGAAAATAAATTTTCATTTTTACTAAATTTAATTATTATTTGATAATTAAAAATATATACTTTTTTAGTAATTAGAAGTTATGTTTTAACGCAAGGCTTTTCCCTAAAATAAAAAAAAATGCAATTATTTTATTTTTGATTTTTCTTTATATATAGTTTAGTTAATTGTTGGATTCATATATGCAATCCTAGTCACAGGTATAATATTTAGATTACTAGTAAATATAAGGATAAAAAATTGAATACATTTAGATATATTAACCGCAACATAATTAAAAATATATTTAATCGTAAACTAAATGACAACAAAACGAGTGGAGGAGCTGGGAATTCATTTTAATTTTGAATTTTTTATTATAATTTGATCGTCTTAATATCTCAAATCAAAAGAATAATTATATTTTTGCTAAAGTCAATTATTATTCTCTAATTAAAGATATATCTTATGTTAGATCATTTGAATTTGTAAGTCTTAACACAAATAAAAAAAAAATACAATTATTTTATTTTCGATTATCTAATTAGACATTTAAACTCGTTTTTATAACTAGTTTCTTATTTAATTTTAATTTAACGGAGACGTTTATTGTAAATTACAAAATAATTGTTTTCCTTATTTATATTCTATTTATAGAAATTCTATTATCCAAAGGGACGACGATGAAGATGGATTAAAAGTCGATATCATTGTGAACGTGAGAGTGTGGAACGAGGATTTGTAACGTAAGCTGCATTGTAAGTGTAATTCGATTCAATTAGGGCCTTCCCTAATTTGCCCCTTTTAGTATTGGCAAAGTTAATGAAACTGAATGTTGTAGAGGGGTGAGAGAAGAGCAGCAGGGCTTATCTATTCAAATTTGGACAAATAAATTTTCCTTTAAACTTGGCCTCCTCACACTTAGTTATATAAGTTTAGCTTGGGTTGGTGAGAATTGAAACTTTCAAACGATTTATATTTCCCGTTTAAATTTAAGAAATAGAGATAATCCTTTGACATTTAATAAACATTCTAAAATTTATTTTATTTTGGCAATAAATTGGTATTAAATATTTTAAGAGAAAAATCTTAATCCCAGCTTCTCCACCTAAATCCCAGCCTCTCCACCTAAAGTATTCAATTCTCGAAGTTATTGACAAATTTAATGATAAATAAGACAATTTCGGTGATTTCGACTTCAGCATGTAATTAAATTTTTATGCTTTAGTCCATGTAAATGACTCGCAAAAATAACACCTTGCCTAAAAACAATAGCTACTAAAAAAAAGCTAAGAAAAATAAGATATAATAAAAATTCCATCCAGTAGTTTCCCTAGCTAAACAAAATAATTATAATAATTACATCTCACAATGATTATTTAATAATTAATTAAATAAAATTATGTTTTAATTCTTTTATTTTGATAAAAGAGTTTAAATTGTTATAGAAACAATTACAATACTCTCAAGTTACATACATCATAATGAAAAATTGTTTAAAGGAAAAATAAGATTAAGGTGGAGGAGCTGGGATTCAAAATTTTTTGTGGTTGTTTATAATAAATAATACCAGCAATCATTTAACAATTAATTAAAGTGATAAAAAAAGATCTACGTGATATTGGTCTTCGTGGTCTGTCTAATAAATATCCGGAAGGAAGAGAAAAAAAAACACAACAAGCTTCAATTGTGTGGGTGGAAGAGCAACAACAACAACAACAACAAGAAACCTCCTCTCTTTTAATACCAATCTCGACAATTGCACTAAAACTATAAAAGATCTATGTGTGTTGGTTTCTTTCTTTTTTTTTTCCTTGGGCCCTGGAAATAACGACTTCTTTCTTCTTTTTTTTCTCATGACTTTTGTTGTTGTTTTTGTTGTTTCCGTTTCATTTCTTCTTCTCCTTCTTCTTTTTCTGATGAATTAAACAACATTTTGTTCAAATTACATTTTCACAAATTAACCATTTCTCTTCTCTTTTTCTTTTCCCTTTTCATCGATAGATAGATTGCTTGATGTATAATGGAGAAGAACTTGAGCAAATTCCTTTCTATTCCTTTTTTTTTTTCAAATAGAAAAATTTATCTACTTTTTATTTAGTGTAAATGTTTTTGTATTTATCCTTATTGGAATAATGTTATGACGTCACAAGTTTAAAATCCAAAAATAACTATCAATATATGTCACTTCAAATATAATAAATGAATATTATCTCATATCATATCAAATATTTTCTTGTGAAACAAGTGAAGCTATATGTGGAGGTGTTGGGATTCAAAATTTGTTTGTTTGTTATAAATAATTCCAGCAATTATTTAACAAGAAAAATATTAACACCCGTAATCAAAACTTAATATCGCCCTTGACTCAGCGATAAGGCATTAGCATCTTGGGCTAGGTTCGCTAAAAAATTTATAGACGAAACAGCCCAAGAATTTATAATTACTACCAAACGGAGGATAAGTCTGCATGAGGCAGATTAATAAAATAAAAATATTTCATCTTCTTGATTTTTTTGGGTGTGACGACCAGATTGAAGTACAATGGTTTCGGTCGATCTCTCAACCAACATCAGGTCTGTAAATAACATAAAAACCCTCAGTGACGTCAATAATTTATAATAAATGATTTGACCATTTAGGATAATAAACAAATTCAATTTACACTCAATTCTCTCTTTCATTAATAACAATAATTTTAATTTCACTAGTGCGTGGCACCGTAATTGGCACTAGGGTTGAATGTACAGTATTCATTTTCATAAATAGTCATATAGTGTGTTGTAAATTATTGATGTCGCTGAGGGTCTTGCTCTGTTTTAATGTTATTTACAGATTGAGATTTATTTACAGGGTGCAGTTAGGAATGAAATGATACGAGTAAATACAAGTACTTAATCGATACTTTGGAATCGAGTACCAAGTAGGAATAGGACAAAAATACTTGTATCGATATTCGGTACACGTACCTGATGATTAGTTAGGTACATTTTATTTCATAAATTTGTAATTATTTACAATAGAAATAAGTGGAATGTTTTGTAACATTTTATTTTACTTTTTATTATTGGAGTGTTTGAATGCTTTTTTTTTAGTTTTACGCAGTTGACAGCATTGTTTGCTTTTAGGAACTTAGGAACTTAAAAAAATTATTCTTTTTGGGTAGTAAGCTTCAAAAACTGAATCTTTTTCTTAGTCGTAATTGTTTTTTTTTTCGATATGCTACTACAGTTTTACTTATCTTTAATTGTAGGAAAAAAATTGACCGATACGAGTAAGTATCGAATCTTTTCAATCGATACTTTGCGACCGATACGGTATCGAGTAAAAGTGTCGATTCTTCAGCGGTATCGTTTCATTCCTAACTGCAGTCTGTTCGTCAGATCTAATAATCTCCTGGATTGCTCCTGAATCCGGGAGACTCAAAAGCCAGGAGATTAAATAAAAAATTTTCATTTAAATGTTAATTTTCAACATTTCGGTCACCAATCACTACCTTCCTCTGGTCAATTGTTACAATACAATATATTCAGTATTATTTTCAATTAATATTACAAACTATACAAACTAAATTACAAATCATGCATAATAGAGAACTGTTGATGAATTTCATTGAATATAAGAAGCCCTGACAGGTCAGTATATATAGTACATGATTTGTAAAATTATTTTGTATAATTTTCAGTTAGTTAGTTAAAAATATTTATTCATTATTAGCTTTACATATTGTTTTCCACTTAGGGAAAATATGTTTTACAAATTTGATACAATTTTTGTTTAGACGCTTTAATGGTCTTTTAAACATTGCCCACAGTTTGATGTTTCTTAAATATAAAATCTGTCTTTAGTATTTTTGAGGAAAAATTAAAAAAAAACCCCATTCATTTTGTAACTAAACAAGTAAGATATAAAATTTTCTAAAATAATATTTGTATATAAAAATATGTGATTTGAGCATTTTATCTTCCCGTCATTATTGGATTCGGATGTCTGATGAGTCGCCGAGTGTAGCTTTCTTTCAGCCGTTCCATGTAATCGCCGAGTTCGTCCATTTCTAGCGCGTGTCGGATGATTGCGTTGTTTATTCCAGGAGGAGGGAAAGCTATGATTCGTAGTGCCTTGTTTTGGATTCCAGCTAGCAGTTTTAGGTTTGTTGCGCAGGTACTATTGAGAAAGAGTGGAGTGCCATATGTGATTCTGGATCTGATGATTGACTTGTAAAGCAGGAGCTTTGAGTCGATGTCTAGCTGACTTGTGCCCTTTATTAAATGCCAGAGCATTCTTATCGCTGTCCTTCCTGTGTTTGCTATTGCTTTGCAGTGGGGTGTCCAGGTTAGTCTTCTGTCTAGCCAGATTCCCAGGTATTTGGCGCGCGGTTTCCAGTTGAGCATAGAGGGTCCAAATTTTATGACTTTCTTCAGATGTCGTGTTTTATGAGTGAAGAGGATAGCTTCGGATTTTGCTGGGTTGATGGCCTGTTTCCAGTACTTTAAGTAGGAGTTTATTTTCTTTGAGTATTTTTCTATTCTGGATTTGAGACAGGTGTAGTTTCGGTGACTGTAGAATAGGGCTATGTCATCTGCGTACTGTGCTATATGTACATGGGGATGGGTTGGCAGGTCTGCTGTGAATAGAGCGTATAAAATAGGCGAGAGTAGGGATCCCTGTGGGACTCCAGACTTTATAGGTTTGAGATGAGATTTTTCTGAGTCTATTTTTACGTAGAAGTTTCTGTCAGTTATCCAGTTTGTTATCAATTCCGCTAGCGATTTTGATATTCCGAATTTCAGCAGTTTTAGGACGAGAGCAGAATGCCACACTTGGTCAAATGCTTGCTGAATGTCTATTAATATCATCCCCGTAGATTGTTTGACTGTGAGGTGCTCTTTGATGTGTTTACTGATTCTGTATACTTGGTCCATTGAGGAATGTCCCTTTCTGAATCCGAATTGGTGGTTCGGTATAATTCCCAGGTTTTCTATTTCTGCGTTTAGCCATTTTAAAATAAATTGTTCAGTTAATTTTCCCAGGATAGGGAGCAGACTGATTGGTCGGTAGCCTTTAGGATCTTGCAAACTTTTACCAGGTTTGGGTACCGGAACTATCACGGCTTTTTTCCAGGTTTTTGGGAAGTATCGGAGATCAAAGACTGCTTGTATGATTTTTGATAAATATAGGATTGGTTTACCTGGCAAACTCTTTATGAGTACAGCAGGAATATCATCGTGCCCTGGCGCTTTTTTAGTTTTAACATTTTTTAGAGCATTTTTAATATTACTGGGTTTAATTTTTATAATAGGTTCGCGAGTTTCTTGGGTCTGCATAACTAGGCTTTCAAATTCGGTTAATATTTGTTCTGGGGTTAACGAAGTTTTGCGGTAATTTGTGAACTGTTTCTCGTATGTTTTAGCGAATGCCTCTGCCTGTTCTTTTGGTGAGTAGATTAATTTGCGAGCTTTTTATCAGGGGGCCTATCGGGCTTTTTTGTCCTTTTAATCTTTTATAGAACTGCCAAAGAGAGCCCGAGGTTGCTTTAAGATTTTTTATTCTATCTTGCCAAGTTTGCTGCCGCCACTTGGCTATCGCTATTTTAACTTCTTTCACTAGTGAATTAAAAGTACTTGTTATTTGAGGGTTTTGATTCCTATGCTTTAACCTTCTAAATTTATTTTTCCTATTTATTAATTCTTTTATATTATTTGGCAAGTTGGAAGGTAAGAAGTTTGCTCTTTTAACAGGAATTGAAGCTTTAGCGGCGTTGTTTATTGTATTTGTAAGATTTTCAACCGCATCGTCTAATTGCTCCTTGTTATCTATGTTGGAGATATTTAGATTATCCGTGAAAAATAATTTATATTTTTTCCAGTCTGCTAGTTTGAAATTGTATCTATATGTAGGAAATGAGAAATACGATTTTCGAAGACGAATTGTTACGGGGTTGTGATCCGAACTCAGAGAATGCCAACTAGTAGCAGAGCATTGGTGTGCCAACATGCCTTTTACTATAGCTAAGTCTAATGTGCTTGGATGACCTCTCGCTGTTTGTGGGTATCGAGTGGGTTCGGATGGAGATATCAGGCGCACTCCTTCACGTAGGCACAGATTTTGAAGGACCTGACCATTTCTATTTGTGCTTGCACAATTCCAATTAGGATGTCTCGCATTGTAGTCTCCCATGATGATGACTCTCGCGCTTAGTTTTAAAATTTTTGAGATATCCGTGGATGTGAGAGGGGAGTGCCTTGATGGTGAGTTATATATACTAACTAGCAGTATAGGGCCCCCCGGGGCTGTTATGTAAGCAGCTACTGCTTCCAGGTGCTCCAGCTCAGGCAACGACTTTTGAATTGGATTTAACTCATTTTTTATTGCTAGAAGTACTCCTCTAGGGCCATCTTTCCTAAATATTTTATAGTTTGGTAGATAAATTCGGGATTGGGAACTTAATAAGGTTTCAGAGATAGCTAAGATTTGACTGTTTCTTTGTGATGAAAAATAAATTAGTTCCGCCAGCTTATTTGTTAGCCCATTAGCATTCCAAATTAGGATATTTAAATTTAGGTTATGTATGGCCATTTGCTAAGAAATTTTCTCCTTCCTCCCGGGGAATGTGGAACCTCTCTGAGTTATCATTTACTTCAAATAATTTGCTTATTAGGATAAGAAATTTAGCGAACATGTTTTTAATTTCTAGTTTAAGTAGGTTTATTTGCTTACTATTTTCACTTTCTTGATTCACTAATCTTACTAATTTTTCCTGTGTTTCGGGGTTTTCTTGTGTTTGAGTTGGGTTATTCTTATAAATTTCTGGATCATTTTTCCCTGCTAGCTCTTGGCAGATTGGCAGTGAATTTGATGGGACCTTATTGGGCCTATTAATAGACTGGACTGGCTCTAATACCCTCTGAGAGTAGGATAAGTTTTTATTTACTAGCTTTGGGAAGTCATTTTCGTTAAATATTGGCGGGTTGCTTGGTTTATTTTTATTCCTACTCTGTGTCATTTTTTCTATAAATTTTTCCCTAATTATACACTTTTCTGAGTTTGCCAAATGTTCTGAGTTGCAGTTTGCACATTTTATATACTGTGATCTGCATTCAGAGTTTTTGTGCTCCTCTGAGCAGCGGATGCACTTTTCTTTCTGTCTGCAATTAAGACTAACGTGACCGAACGATTGGCAACGAAAGCATTGCAGGGGGTATAAAGATCTATTCTGATATTTTTCCCAGCGTATTCTCATGAAGAGTAGTGTTTTTATGTTGAATATTTCTTTGATATTTATATTTGGTTGGAATTTTAATATGAAGATAGGAATGTTTATTTGAGTACCTTTTCTTTTTAACTGTATAACCTCTAAAGGTTTATGCCCAATTTGTGTTAGCTCACTACCAATATCTTCGCTAGATGTGGAGCTATGCAGGCCTTTCAGAACAACCTTAATAGGTATGTTCTCTGGGAGGCCGTACGAGAAGTATTCTATGTTAGAAATTTCTAGGAATTCTTTTATCTTTTTGAAATCCGTTGTATTTTTAGTTTTTAGGTAGACTCTTTCGTTCCCCTCTCTTGATGAAGTACATTTAACCTCAATATCCTCTTTTGTAAGCGATTTTAGTTTTTTAAGAAATATATGTGCATTTACCTTTAAGTTTGTTAAGACAATGGGGGTGGTTTACCATTTGTGTCTCTTTCTGCTTGGCTTGTATTCGAGTCCGCTTTCTGCTCCGTTTCATTGCCTGGGTTTGTTTCATTTTCATTCATTTCCATTTCTTCATCGTACTTATCATCTGAAGAAAAAGAACTAAACGAATTTTTTGATGAGAAATTTACCTCCGTGCGCCTTTTTTTTACTTCTATTTAGTGTAGGGGAATCTGTACTTAAACTAGTATTATTTTTTATTTTACTTCTATTTAGTGAAGGGGAATCTGTACTTAAACTAGTATTATTTTTTAAATTGGCATTACCTTGTTTACTTGTTCTAATCTGTGTTTTAGAAGCTTCCGCTTTGGCAGGCTTTATTTCAGTTGTTTTTTTTGTTGTTTTCTTTCCAGTCATGATGCTCTGAATGGGAGCTCCAATTGAGGGTTTTGAGGAAGTATTTATTATGAAATATTTATTATTCTGGAGTAGAACAATTAATAATTTCAATTAAAATGTAGAATTGTATTAAAAATTCAAGTTAATCGATTTAATTGAGATTTTTTATAGAGATATTTTTTTTTTGATTGTTCGTATAATTTTCAATGTAAATTGAAAATAATATCTTGTATCGTAACAATTAATTGTCTTGAGGAGGGTCATGATTAGTGACCGAAACATCGTCAATTAACAATTAAATAAAAGTTTTTATTCTAAATTCCCCTGATTGCTTTGTCTGTCTTCCTTATCCATTTTTAAATTCTACAGCGACATCTCATCATTGCTCAAAAATTTATAGACTAAATTTTTTTAATTATAATATAATATATACTAATAATCATTAGAGGTACTAAATGAATTTTAATAGAAATAAAATCATCTATACTATAAAAAAAAAATCTCATTAAAATCCTTTTAGTAGTTTCTGAGCTTTTAATATATTTAATAGAAGTTTAAAATGCGATTAAGATTATTATTATCTAATTTTTTATGATATAAAGTGCATTTATTTTTCTTTTTTAGAATTCTCTACTTTAAAAGCTAGCATATTACTTAGAGCCCATCCAATTTGAATTCCTTACATTTTTTTTTTCTTTAAATCTTTCAAATACCATTTTTTGAATTTCTCAAAAGAAAAGTTAAAAAGGAGGAGGTGTGGGAAGGAGGCAGAGAAGTAGGGGGCACTCGCGCTTGTTACTTAATGTGCTTTTACTTTTTCCGGACATGCGACAATAAACCAGCCATCTCTCTTTTAGCTAAGAGCTTTCTAAAAGCAAAATCTTTTTAAATTAAGATCTCTTATCCTCATTCAACTTCCACCCCCCCCCCCCTCTCACCGTGACGTCATACAAATCAATATTTTAAAGGAAAAATATCAAAACGAATTTATATATAATAGAGTTTAGAGAGAAAAAAAAAAAAAAGAAAAGCCAATTGGAGTGGAAACCATGCTGTTGCCTTCTCTTTTTTTTATCAGATGTCTTTCTATCTATTTTTCTGGTAAATTGTCAAGGGAAATGAAGGATGAAATGAAATAAAGAAAAAGTGACATAAAGGTCTTAAAACAAAAAAAAAAAAAAAAAAAAAAACACACAACTACAATTGAAGAAATACAAAAAAAAATTTCTTAGACGTTAATATTATTATTTTCTTATTTGTCTTTTTCAATTTTTGTATCCCAGCTCCTTCACCATAATCTTTATAACCCGAGATGGAATAGATTTAATTTAAATTTTTCGGACGATTTTACTTTGAACTAGCAAAAAGAAAAAAAAACTCGCGGAGGACTTATGTTCGTCTCTCATGAGTGTCGCAATTTTTTTTGTTGTTTTCAAATTCGAAGTAAAAAAAAAAACAACTTAATTAAGGTTTTCTAATTTATAGAATGATTAATTGCAATTTACATAGCACTTTTATTATCTATTCTATCCCAGCTCCTCCACCTTATAAATTTTTTAAATTTATTTTTATTATTGTCTATTCATGTCTCAATTCCATTTTAGATCCTTAGCCTTAACATTTACGAATTTAAGGTAAATAAATATTTCCTTGAAAACCAATTAAAATTTTTTAATTTGTAGGAAAAATGATTATTTTATATCGTTTGCAAATTAATTAAAATATTATTATTATAAATTTAGTTTTTTCTTTCCCAGCTCCTCCACATAATGACCAAAATAGCTTTATGGTTTTTATTTTAAATTTTTTTTTTTAAATTTATTATTATTATTATTATATATCTATTCAAATTTGTTTTTATTTTCAATATTGATATTCCAGCTCCTTCACTTTGGCTTTGCATTTATTCTGTTAAAAAAAGAACTATAAATAAATCTATTTTTAAAATTATTAATCATCCATGATGAGATTTTTCATTGCTAATTTCTAGATCTTTTTTTTTTTTTTTTGTTTAATTCTATATAAGCTGCATAATGAAATCTCAGTCTTTTTTTTCGAATTATCAACTCAGAGCCGACGTCTAAAGAATATAGAATAAAAAGAGAAAGAGAAGGAGAAAGAAAATTAACAGAAAAAGAAAATTGAGATAGTTGTGGTTGTTAGATGTGGTTGGTGAGCAGCATCCGAAATTACATCCAATTAATTTTGTGACTTGTATTTTCTTTTATTATTTTCTTCTTTAATAACAACGTACAACAAATTAAATATTAAAAAAAAAAAAATTAAATATTAAAAAAAAAAACTTAACCCGAGCTATTTCAAATTATAAATATTTTTTTTTCTCGATAAATTAATGAATTTTCTTAAATCTACAATTCAAAAGGCCTAAAACTTGTATATTTCTTTGATTTCATCCCAGCACATCCACTTTGTAAAGCTATTTTTTAAAATAAATCATTGCCTATTAATTATATGTTTATATGTGATATTATATAATCATTTTTGACGTTTTAAAATTAGTATTAACAAATTTCCTCTCAGTATTAACGTAGTAATGTATTATTTTAGAATGCATTTTTCATTCAATTATCAAAGTTTTTGCCTCAGGTTTATAACTTTAAATATATAATTAATAGATCAATAGATAGATTGAACATTTTTTGCTCTAACGATCTTGTTTCTTATTCGTGGATATATAAATGTGGAGAAGCTGGGATCAATAATTTTTATTTAATATTATAATAATAAAATTTAGATTTATTTTTAGTGAATTTATTTACTTGTTAATATTTGTGAGATAAATACATAAATAAAAAAGTTAATATATGTAATAAAATATATTCATATACGGTATTTCAAACGATCGAATAAAAATAAGATTTTGTAATTTATATTAAAAATTTATATACATAAAATTTATTTTTAATACTATTAATAAAATATATATTTTATTATACGTGGAGAAGCTGGGCATTTTTTTTTTTAACACCACACTCATGAAACTATTATTATGAAATTTCCTCTTTTTCCACTAGAGACATAATTAAAATAAGTATACCGTGCACACCGATATGATGATGATGATGATGATAGTATTTTGATCGAAAGGCTGGTGGATCATCGATGGGATGCTGCTGGTCGTGACGGCCTGTATTGTCTCTTTGAAGGGCTGTTGACCTGAATATCAATTGCGGATATGCGACCGTCACACACACGATGAGAGATTACTACTTCAATTTTTTTTTTTTTTTTTTTTTTTTAGACAACGAAAATTTAATCAAAAAGAGTAGAAAAACTTGAAAGAGAAAAATAATTTTCTTTTTTAATAAAAATTATTTGAAATTCATACCGTTTATTTACCCTAGGAGATACACTTTAAACCCAACCGTCAACTGGTCGTAGCCATCCACCTACAACTCATGAAGTTACATTATTTTCTCTCTCTAACTCTTCCTCTTGCGTTTATTTCTAACTAGTAAACTAATTCTTATTTCTAGTTCTTTTTATACAACCTCTTCTATGATTGGGAGGATGTCCTGGTTTAGAGGAGTTTTATTATATGTGGAGGAGCTGGGATCTAGGAATTTTCTAAATTGCTTTGTGGAGAAGCTGGGATCTTTGAATTTTTAACTCCTCAGTACCTTATTATCATTATTATGAAATTTCATCTTTTTCCATTAGGGAGATAATATTAAAGTTGTGTCAAAATTTGACTTGCTCTTCAACTTTTTTTCTATATATTCATCAATATACGAATATGAGTTACAATTCAGTAATGAGAGGATTTAGTTATAAAAGAGGACATGGTTATCCGAAAGATGAAGAAGAAAAGCAATACACGTTCACAATAATTAATGTCAAGAATTCACTCAATTCTCTTGAGGAAGGAAAAGCGACTCCATAAAAGTTATACTCTATAGAGTAACCATAACGCGATTGAAATAAAGGGACAAAAATTATAAAAACCAGAGTATCTTCTTCCCAGAGTTTGTCCACCATGTGTATAAATTGGTAGAAAAAATGCTAGTGTTGTTTTAATTTCGAATATTTCCAAGAAAAAGTATTTTTCTCAAGAAAGAAACATTATTCTTTGTAGAATTACTATGTATTATTATTTTATTTTTTAAAATGAAATTTATTGTACTGTTATTTCAATTTTTATTGCACAATTTCTTTTTTCTTTTATTATATTTTACATCCCTACTACTAAAAAAAATAATAATAATAAATTTTCTTTTGTTTCAGGTAAGAGAAGACTTTAATATTATTATTCATCGGAAGCCTAAAATCCCAGTAAGTTTCTTATTTAAATTTTATTCCATGTTTTTAGCTCGTTATGCAAATTTCACCCCCCATTTGTATATAATACATTTGTTGTCTTTGTTACTGTTCTAACGTTAAGAGTGTATGTTATTGGTTATAATATAATAACAGATTAAACAATGTTTTGGGTAAATATTAATAAAATAATAAACTATGAATGAAATAACTTTGAAAGAAGTGGAGATATCGCGAGGAGATTTATTTAGTAGGACAACAAACATTTCTGAACAGATATATGTTGAATGAGATCTAAGTGTTCTCTTTTACAAGATATTGTCATTCCTTAATCCTCTGATTCCAAGCATTTTTAATAGGATAAAATCATACTGCGTTCCGCCCGGACCCAAAATATTTTGTAATACTGAATTTACTAAAAAAAAAATGCAATAAAACAGCGATGTTTAAGCATTAAAGATAAAGTAGCAGTGAGTAACGAAAGAGCCTGGGGTCCAAACAGAACCCGAGGATGTTTTAAGATTGAATAAGATGATCCTGATGAGATTAGAATAAGAAAATGAACAGTTCTTTAAGAAGATACAATGGTCTTTTAATATTTTGGTAATGCTCTGTTTGCCGGAAGGATGACTTTATGGGTCCATGATGGAATGGGGATGAGATACACTTACAGGCATATCTAACCATAGAGAAATTCTTGTCCATCTCTGATTCAGACATGTTTACGAAAATAGATTCTTTTTCAACCAGATCTTTTTTCCACACTTACATTCGAAAGATACAATCGATAATGTGTTCGTCATAAAAAAAAGGTAGATTCCTGATCATCTGAATATTCTTTTTAAAAGTAGAGAGAGAGCTTTTAAACCCCTTTATTTAGCAAGGAATGGGTGGATGTTCATAACAGAATGGATTCTGTTATGTTATTCTCTGGTCATTTTCAGTATAGGGTGTTTGCCGGAAGGACGACATTGGGAGTTAGATGTCTTCAAGTCTGCAGTTGTCTTTTCTGGTCATTTTCAGTATAGGGTGTTTGCCGGAAGGACGACATTGGGATTTAGAATTAAAAAACATGGAATCACCATCTTTGTTTTCATCAAGACTGTGAAATTTGTTGCTTTCAAGTCTGCAGTTACCGTCTTTTTTGGTAATTTTCAGGAGAGGGTTTTTGTCGGAAGGATGACATTGCCTTTGGAGTTGAGTGAGAAGGTTGACATTGTCTTCGGGTCCTTGATTGTAAGGTTTGGATGAATTTTTGTTGATCACTGCTTGGTGATTCAGGTCGTGTGTCGGGTTGATTGTTATGACATTAGCCGACATATTGTTGGAACTTTAACTGCTCCATAAGACTATAAGTTTCAGAGTATAAATAAATGAAAGAAGTTAAACAATGAATTAAATAATTCCTCATACCCTAAAATTGTAATCATTTAGAGTGTTGTTTTTCTTTTTGGAAGAAATTAAAAGACCATTCCTAGAGTAACATTAACATCTATCCGGATGATGAACTTAAGTTCCTTTTCAAAATTCCTTGTTCTTTTCGGATGACGGAATGTTGCAACTTAATGAATTTTCTTTTTCTTTAAATGCATTGTTAAAAACCAATTGTTTTAAATGAAAGAAATTAAAGATAAAGAACGGAAAAGGGAAGATTGAAGAAAGAATAAAAAAAAAACCTGCCAATAATTCTGACCAATAAAAAAGATGACATGATTCATTCGATTTGTTCGTCTGTCCGTCGTCGCTTTTGTTTTCCGGCTAATTTTCTTTCTTCTTGTTGTTTTATGACTTTTATTTTTACGATCCCGGGGGTTCCGTTCTTTTCCCTTTCTTTCTTTCGGGTCAATCAAGTCGATCCCTTCTGATTTGTATTCCGTCTGCAATTCACCTTCTTTTTTTTCCGAAGGGGTACGAAAAGGGAAAGCCGAGCCCCCCCCCCCCCCAAAAAAAAGGGATAATTTAAATATTTCCATTCTTTCTAGCCTTTTTTTTATTTCATTTTCGAATATCTATAAAATATATTCTATATAAGAAAAAAAAAAAATTACAACTTTAGAATGCAAAATGCCCTTTTTTCCTTTAATTTATTATTCTTCACTTTTCCAATGAAAAATTTTTTTTAATAAAAATCTTTTATTACTTTATACAACAGGGCTTGGAATAATACTTTTATCTGACCGCAAGGACGGTTTTTTTTTTACTTTTGTTATGATGATTTGGAAATCAATTTATTTATATTCTTTGTTATTATTATTATTATTTGAAATTCTTACCAGAATCCCTGTTTGTTTACCCGAAGTGCTTTCGTGCACGAAAACACATATCTCAACCGGCTTCTGGTCGTAGCCAACTACCGCCCAGACAGCACAAAATATTGCTGGAATGTTGCAGCAATATTGCCAATCTTGCTCCATATTGACAATATTGCAGCAACATTGATGCAATATTTCTGCAATGTTGCAAAAAGGCGGACATAGGAATATTGCCGCTGCAATATTGCAGCAATGTTGCCAATATGTTGCAAGATTTGCAATATTGATGCAATATTCCCGCAATATTAATTGGAATTTATGCAAGATTCGCAATATTTCTGCAACATTGCTGCAATATTTTGTGCTGTGTGGACGGCACTCCATGAAATTACTTTATTTCCTATCTTTAACTCCTCTCCTGGATTTTTTTAATACTCACACTTTTTTCATTATCCATGACTTCTCTCTGGTGGACAGTGACGTGTTTAAATATGATGCATTTCCAAGGGATAGGTGTAGCTGCCTCTCCACTCTTTGACTTTTGGCAAGTTTCTCTTCGGAAAGTTGCCAAAATTCAATAATTTTATTCCAGGTATTTCGGCTATAAATAAATTCAGTCAGAGTCGAATTCCAAACCGGCTTTGAAAATAATAAATTTTTCAGTTTTACCTATTCAGATGGTTTTATTTTAAGATAAAATTGAACGTGTATAGTCGCCTTTACAGTGATTAAATTACACAACAAATAATATAATTATTATATTTTTTTTAAATATAAATTAAATTTTCCATATTATTATATTTTACGAAAAATAAATAATTTGAAATTCAATTAAATTATTTAAATAAATTTCCTCTATATAAATTTTATTTTTCTATTATTACAATGAATAAAGAAATAATACTAATTTCCAGGAATAGAGATTATAAATCTATTTATTTTACATTGAAATTTTAATTACTCTCTAATTTTATGTTGGTAGATATGCATAGATATGTTTTGTTTTATTTAAATTTTTTTGAGAGAGGCGGTAGGGGGGATTAATTAATCCGAATTATTTAAAATAAAATCATTTTTTTTCTTTCTTTGAATTTAACGTGAAATTCAGAGTTGGAGTTCGATTTGGTAAATAAACTGGTTTGATTTAACATTGTATAAAATTTAAACAAAATTAATATTTTACATTATAAGCCAGTCAATAAAGACAAAAAAAAGGCCTTAAATCGCAAAACGTAAAGTATTCCTGCATTTTTGGTATGTTATTTGGACCCCTTTAGGGGGTGCGAAACCACATTTTGCAATCAAAAAAAAGTTGTGCTTCCCGCGTAGTACGAGAAAAACTGCGTGATTTTCGCACTTTTTTCAGTTTTTGCAGTTTAATTCAAAAACTATGGGCTTTTTGACATTAGTTGCTTATAGCATTTTTAAAGTATATTAAATTTGAAACAATTCAAGCCAACTTGCAGCTCCGTATCTCTAATAGTTTTTGAGATATGATGATTGAAAAATGTACAAGATTTTCACAAATGTTACAATTTTCAGTTTTGCTTATGTTTAAAGCCGAATATCGGCTTAACCGCTCAAGTTTAGAGAAAAGTTGTGATAAATTGAGTTTTAGCACATTTAATTACCTTTCATTTAAGTGCAGTACGGGGTCAGTAACCCTTGTAGTTTTCTTGTAATCGTAAAAAAACAAAAATTGCAGTAATAGTCCAGTCAAATTTTACATTAAATTCGCAAACGCGAAGTAAGGCTGCATTTTTGGTATATTATTTGGACCCCTTAGGAGAGTGTGAAACCACATTTTGCAATCAAAAAAATGTTGTGCTACCTGCGTAATACGAGAAAAACTTCAAAATTTTCGGACATTTTTCAGTTTTTGCAGTTTAATTCAAAAAATATGTGCTTTTGACATTAGTTGTTATTATCATTTTTAAAGTGCATTAAATTTCAAACAATTGAAGCCAAACCACAACTTTGTAAGTTTAATAGTTTTTGAGATATGATGCAATTTCATGTAGGGTTATTCAAAACTTGTATCATTGGAATTTTTGTTTTTTAAGATTACAGGAGAACTATAAGAGCTAATGACCCCGTTTTGCGCTTAAATGAAAGGTAATTAAATGTGCTAAAACTCAATTTATCACAACTTTTCTCTAAGCATGAGCCGTTATGTCGATATTCGGCTTAAAACACAACATAAATGTTACAATTTTCAATTTTATTTATGTTTAAAGCCGAATATCGACATAACGGCTCATGCTTACAGAAAAGTTGTGATAAATTGAGTTTTAGCACATTTAATTACTCCTACTCCTACTCCTTTCGAAGAATGCATCACTGAGAGGGAACCTTATTTACATCCCTTCCACAGGACGGGATGTCACAGCAACTCCCTCTCCTCGTAGAGTTGCCTGAGAGCAATTGTGGCGAGATCCAATATTCCAATCCAGTGCCTGCTTGAGGATTTGTTTACATTAAATAAATATTTTTATTTAATCTTTGTAGAAGCTAACACCTTAGCCCACTACACCAGTGAGCCCCCTTTTTTAAAATTAAATAAGCACTGAAATCTATCTGAAGTTATTTAGCCTAATAATATGGTGTTAGGTTTATATAGTCGGGGCCACAATGCCTGATGTGCTCGAGAGTAAGCCTTGAGCTTATGCAACCATAAATATTTTAAAAATAAATTAATCATCTTTTTTTGAACTGCAACTGAAATGGAAATTCTTTTAAGACAGCACCTCCGATGGCTAAACATTTTGCTCAAAGCTATAGAGCACATCAGGCACTTGTGGCGCTAATTGTACTAAATGATTTACGTTAATAATTGTTGTTTAGGCAACTCCGGCACTAAATAACTTATTTTTTCATTGGAAATCATCATCTTATTACTCCCTTTCTACGGCCTCAAATATTCTCCAAATTTCATTAATATGTCTGTAAAAATTGCACAATAAACATAAATATCATAATTCAGTAAAAACTTTTTTTACTTTCATTAGACGCAGCTCTCAATACTTTGACGTTAAATGTCTGACATTCTGACGTAGGTATTTTTAAAACAAATTTAATTTTTATTCCCTTTCTAGTCATAAATTTAACGTTCTGATATTTTATATTCGGAAATACAATAATATTTCACCTACAAATTTGTAATATCTTAAAATGTCTGATGGAAATGTTCTCTCAATTCCAATAAAACCGTGTTGCTAATTTATGACATATTATATAGAAATTATTTTCGCCACCTGCAAAATCTCCCCTCCCCTCCCCTTCCCCCTCAAAATCTATTCAAAAGGGAATACATACATAAAGTCCCAATCCCTCTGGATCATAAATATCTGGCTGCCAGAAGTAGTTCCAGAATTTATATTATTAAGTAGACGGGATATTAAATAGATATATCTTCTTCCACCGAACGACTACGAAATAGAGGGCGCCACTTTACTTCCTGTATAATTTTATTAAAAAAACGAACCGAGATATAAAAAAAAGTTATTTCCTAAAATTTGATTGGATTTCGTTATTTACTATAAATTTTATTTTGCCAAAGAAAGTAATCTCAAAGCAAAAGGTTATATATATATATTGTATTATTACAATGCGCTCAAGGAATATAGATCAAATTGAATGGGAATATGAAAAACAAAAATAGAGAGAAACTTTTTTAGCTCCAAAAGCTAAGAGTTGACCCATCCACAGAAATCCAAGATTCTATTTGTCTACTCAGTGACATTCATTAGAAAGTTAGGTAAAATTGGAACTATTGTTTTATGTCGCTTAGGGCAACTCTGACACTATCCCGATGCCCAACATCTTATGTCCACCCATCCAAGATTCACGACTCCATTGCCTTGCTTATAAACAAGAGTGATTATGTTCCTTTATCCTACCAGCGAATAAAAAAACGTTTGGAATTCCGATATAACAGCATAACATTTATATATAAAGCGAGATTATTTGTTTGTTGTATTGACCGTATTTGTATAAATTGGTCTGCCAAATAAAGTTTAATTCATTGTTAACAATAAATTTTTCCATTATTACTATATACCTTATAAGACATGTAACCTCGAGCTCTGAATAATACTCTTGGAAGAATGCAAACTGGGAAACTGCAAATTTAACGAGCTAAATCTTATTTCTAGTTCATTTTATCAACCTCTTCTATGCTAGGAAGGATGTCCTAGTTTGAGGGACTATCTCAGCAATGACTCCTTTCGAAGAATGATGCATCACTGAGAGGGAACCTTATTTACGTTTCTTTTATAGGACGGATGTCACAGCAACTCCCTCTCCTCGTCTGGGGGCTATTGTGGTGTGATCCAATATTTCAATCTAAAGATTACTTGAGGATTTGCTTACATTAAATATTTTTATTTTAATGAGAACATCCTGCACATCCAGGATCTTCCTTTGCAGAAGTCAACATCCAAGTCGGTTAATCCCTCCATACTTAAAAAAAAAAAAAATCTGTATATGATACAAGAAACCCAACGTTTTTTTTCCATAATACGGATATCCACTGAAAAACATTTTAAGAATGCATATTGCATAAAAATAAAGTCAAAACAAATTTGTCTCTTGTTGTATAAATAAAATAACCATAGTATCAATAATCTCACTTAGGTGTTAACTAGAAGCATGTTTTATACCTGATAGCACACGCGGTAAATATTTTTATAGTCTTGGGAATGGAAACGAAAAATTTTCTGGTGTCATAAACAGATCCAATTTTATTAATAAGTTATTGGATCGATGGATGGATGAGGATGATGATGATATTCGCTCTCTCTCTCTCTCCCTCTGGAGAGACTTCTTGATACTTTGTGAAACCATTTTAATGAACCTCCCCCTTTTTGGGTGTGGGTTGGGAAGGGGGGGGGGGTTAGGGAAGTCTTAAGAGGATCTCAAATTGAAATCCATGATGCGAAACTCAAAGTGGAGTTTAATGATGGGATTTTTCTTTTTCATAAACACCACTAGACTAGAAAATATACTCTAATATATTTTGATACTCATTATATTACAACTAATAATGAGTGCTTTATAAAGTGATACCTTTCTTTTGATGGCTGCTTTTATATCATTTGAAGTTTATAATGTCTGGCTAAATACAATTTTCAAATTCAGAGTGCTCTATAATTCCTTACTCAAATATATATCTATATTCAGTTTCTCATTCCCGTTTCAGAGTATTAGCCCAAATTTATAAGAAAATTTGGCTAGGAATCCAAAGTTTAATTTGTTTCCGACCTTACGAATACCTAGATTAGGTTATTTAGGTTGAAGTGGCTGCCCCCAGATAAGGAACATACTTAAGCCCTTTGTGATACCACAGTGGGGCTGGTTCCCCTCCTTCACCGAAGTTCCTCAAACAATTCCTTCAGATCCCTGACATCAGCTGATCCTAATTCCGCAAACGAATACCAAAATACCAAATATTTCTTCAGAATTCGTAAACTTGAAGTTATTTAATATATATTAGTAATTATTTGACTGATTATATCTTTCAAATTAAAGAATACACTGAGTGGTCTTTATGTGCTATTTCTGATTCTTGTTTATCAGGGAATTTCTTCTTAGGAATTTGTACAAAGAGGCCATAGTGTATAATTTGCATCCGAACTTACAAATACGTAACACGAGACAAAATATTCGTATAAGTGCAACTTCTTTAAGCACTGTGGTAAATTCGATTTCAAATTCACTCTTTCGAATGAGCTAATGAGATGGTAAAGTGTTTGAAAGTCTAGAAAATTTGAATTTACCTACGTAATGCCAGCCTTCATCAGGTAACAAGTAAAAGGCAGCTATCCCACTAATTTTCTGTATGTTCTATAATTATCTAAATTTATCCTCAAAGAAAACAGTAATCTCGATCTCAGAGCGAGACTAAACGTGACGTCACGTTGCCCAGGGGAGTGTTGTTGACTCAAAAACGACAAGTCCTCTATTTAAGTGAATAGACCGCTTAAGGCGTTCTTTTAAATAACACAATAATCAATAAGAAAACTTGTAACATATGAAAAGAGAATTTTCATTTAAAGCTTGTTTGTTGAATAAAATTTGAAGTTGGGGGATAAAAAATTTTATCAGTTTCTCAATACTACTGTAGTAACGACGACGGTTAAAGGAATCAAAAAAAAAAAAGTTTTTCTAACTTGAAATTTCAATAAAATTTTATTATATAATAGAAAAAAAAGAGAGAAAAATATAAAAGCGAATGTCA
The DNA here is from genome assembly GCA_023213315.1 of Euborellia annulipes. Taxonomy (NCBI): domain Eukaryota; kingdom Metazoa; phylum Arthropoda; class Insecta; order Dermaptera; family Anisolabididae; genus Euborellia; species Euborellia annulipes. Next base: position 94,918 of record JAKCPI010000004.1, read on the forward strand.
CTTGATTTTTCCACTTTTATTTTATTTTATAACAAATTGAAATTCAGTAAAAAAAAAAAACGAATAAAATAGATATTCTCCTTGATAGTCTCAATTTCACTCATTCTCTTTTATTTGATTTACACGAAATTATATCAACTATTTTACATAGAGAAAAGATCCTTTTGTTGGTGGAATTAGATATACTAAAACAGGGAATTCGAAACTACAGCAGGCATTGAAGGGGCAAAAGTCTCTCGTTTATGTTAATTATATACTTTTTAACATAAAAATTCAAAAAAAAAAAAAAAAAAAACAATTCTTTGATTATTTCCCGAGTCAAAAAACAAATTCTAGTTTTAACCTCAGAAGCCTCTATTCCTTTGATGTTTTATTTCCCGCTCAAAAAGTAATTCTACTTTAACACTCAAAACCCTCATTGAAAACTATGAGGTTTAAATATGAATCACCGATTGATTTGAAATCCTAACTATAACCTTGAATTACTCATTTGAGGTTTTTGAGGTTAAAACCAGTATAGAATAATTTCTATAAGAATTGAAGTTTTTGAGAGCCAATTGTAGATTCTGCAGTTCTGATTTAAACCTCAAAGTTGTAAAACCGTCCGTAAGTAGGATTTTGAGGTAAGAACTGGGATTACTTTCTATGTTGAATCCAATCTCCAAAAAATTAAACTGACCCACGAAGACCTCACTGAAGATTTTGAGGTTTAAATAGGAATTTATGTTTTGACTCGGGTTGCCTCTGGTGCATCTTGCAATGAAGGAAGTGAGAAAACCTCTCTATTTTATTTTATTCTAAAAAACCTACACCACACTGCATGTCTTATGTAAGTACGATGTACATACCGGTTGGACGTATCGTATGTCCTTATTACGTATGTATGTCCCAGAACCTACCGGGTAAAGATAATAAATCGTACGTACATACATCATTCTTCCCGTTTTGATGGCGTACGTTTAAAGAGGTACTGTAATGTATATTGATTATACAATATTATTTCCATTTTAGAGAAAAATAGACTAACTCTAAATCATCTTCTTCTTCTTAGCCTTTTTGGCAGAAATCAAAAAAAAATTCTTTGAAAATATGTATAAAAAAAGTTTAAGCCCGAACCGGACATATTATGTACGCACATGTTCGAACCTATCCGCCACATTGGTCAGGGACAGTACAGGACGTCTTATTGACTGAATGTCCATAAGTTGGATTCCCTCAGTATCTACTCCTTTCGAAGAATGCATCACTGAGAGACAACATTCTTTAAGTCACTTGCATAGGACGGGATGTCACAGCAACTTCCTCTCCTCGTAGAAATGCCTGGGGTCATTGTCAATTTTCTGATACTATGAATTACGGATCTGGTCTCAACACGACTCGGGTTCGGGCCCAGCTTGCTGCAAATAATTCAACATTTCCGAAGTTTCTCCTTAGGGTAGGAAAATGGAAGAAAATCTCCCCCACAGACATAAAGGAGACAATTCGAGGTGGTCTAAGAGTCTTAAAATTTGAGGATTACTTTGACTGGGTAACAAAGGCCTGGCTGGCTGAGAAGGAGGAATAACTACGACTGAGTAACCGGGGATCTGAAAAAGGTTGTGGGCCAGGTAGCTGAGAAGGAACAATACCTCGTAAAATCCAAATCCAAGTACCCAGACAGCTCGGAATATTACAACAATATCGCCAATCTTGCTCAATATTCAGCAACATTGATGCAATATTGCAGGTCAAACAGCAGCATTGCAGCAATATTGCCGCAATATTATTGCAATGTTGCAAAAAGGCGGACATAGGAATAATGTTGCTGGAACATTGTAATATTCCTGTCCTCTTGGAATATCGCTGCTGCAATATTGCAGCTGTTGCCAATATTTTGCAAGATTTTCAATAATGATGCAATATTTCTGCAATATTGGTAATTTATACAAGATTCGAAATATTTCTGCAATATTCCAAGCTGTCTGGGTAGATATTTAAGGACTTATTTTGAAAAAATGAGTTTTTGATTAAGAACCACGAACCCTCCGCAGGTGTTTTGAGCAGCTAGTTAATTTCATTTAGATTCCTATTACTACACCTATATATGTATATTTGCTTTATTTATTAATTTATTCAAAACCTTAATTGTACACCTGATTTGTTTATTTAATGTAACGTTAAACGAAGCGTAGTCGTCTTTTAGTTGTAAATAGTAGTAAGTAATTGCAAGTACGCACGTAGTATATGTCAAGAGCAATATCATCCATCGAGTGACATGACAATCAAACACAAGACCTTTCTACTTAACACAAATACAGAGAGCAGAGAGAGAGAGAGCATGTGACATTGACGTTTGTAGAGAGACTCTCGAGAAGGAGGTCTGATTGCCTCTCTCTCTCTCTCTCGCTCCTCAAAGGGATTTAGCAGACAAATAGTAATGGAGGACATTAGAGAGAGAGAGAGAGACAACAAACACAAAAGAACCCTTTCATCATCATCAATTCATGCATCATCTTCAAAAAAGATTTTAAAGAGATGGATATTACTACTATCAGTAACAGTAAATTTGGAACAATTCGCTAAAGATCTTTCTTGGGTTGACCACAACCAATCTTCTTAATACATCGGCCTCAAAAAGAAGATGGCATCTCATTTCGGTGGTTTTTCAAAGAATATACAAGTCCATTCATGCAACAAGACTGTTATATGCTTACAAAATATCTGGTAGTATTACTTGCCATCTACCTACGAGGGCAGGTCAATAAGTACGTGACTTTTAGAATGAAACACAGGTTTTTGGATAAAAAATTATTTAATTTTTCAACGTAGTCTCCTTTGAGCTCTATACACTTTGTCCAACGTTTCTCCAATTTTTTTTTATCTCTTCCAAAAAATAAGATTTGTCGAGGGTATCAAAATCATCGTTGGAGTCAAATCTCTTTCCGTCGAGCCATTTTTTCAGGTTTGGAAACAAGAAATAGTCACTCGGGGATAAATCCGGAGAATAGGGTGGATGAGTGAGCATTTCGTGGATTTTTACCATGGAGCACACTTTTTTTCCATTTTCTTCTCAAATCACGAGGCAGTCTGCTAATAATGGATGTCAAACAAAAACTAAAACACCCAGCTGGTTCAAATTTCGACAGGAGTCAGCTGATAGTTGCCTGCTGACAGGAGCAGTGTTGCCATTTCAGTTAAGAGGCGGGAAATTCAAAAAGTCACGGACTTATTGACCTGCCCTCGTGCTATAATATAAAGTTCTAGCGGCTGACTTCCTGTCTGTGTGCGTGTATGTGCCTATCAAAGCACTGATTGGCTAGAATTACAGGAAGTGGAGCGGGGAGGGAAATTTAAAATTTAATTCAGAGAGGGAAATTCGAAACCTTTTACCGAAAGCGAGCAAATGCAAAATTTCCAAACAGCGAGCAAGAATAAACTAAATATTTCTCGACACAAAAAAAATCTGGTGTGACAAGCACAGAACACAACTTTCAATAAGAGAAAGTTGTGTGCTGTGAGACCAGACACACCAGATTTTTCTTAAACAAAATAATTTGTCCCATTAGACAAAAAAAAAAACAAAAAAAAAAACCCTAAACATTTCCCCTTCGTGCCATCCATCAATTATTACCTTCAATTTCAATGTTTGCTCTATTTTATGATTACCGACCGTATTCCATTCAATTTTTTTTTTTTTTTTTGTTAGATGTTTCGTATGCGAATATCAAAAAAAAATTGTTTTTTTTTTTTTGTTAGAGACCATTTTCAGTCATTTAGTGGCATTCTACGGACAACTTTCTATTATTTCATAAACCCTCATCTCTCTCACTGTGAGTTTTAAAAATGAACTTTAATTTATCTATCAAAAAAAAAAAAGCCTTTGATAGAACAAAAGAAATTTGAAACTTTATCATCAAAAAACAAAATGTGTTATTTTGTTTGCAATAAAGCAATAGGAAAAGTAGTCAAATTTATTTTTCCTTTTTTACTTACTCTTACTTTTATATATGAAATATATAGAGAGAGAAAGTATTGCGTTCATGTCAAAAATTCGATGTCGAAATTTTGATGGATATACACGTTTTAAGGTCCTCTGATCCCAAAAAAGGGGTTTTCGCGACTTGGTCTGTCTGTGAACAAATATCTCAGGAACTAAACGAGGTTGAAATTTTATATTTAAGTTAGGCACCCCCCTGGGACGTGACACGAAGCTTTTCAACAAAATCTACCAAAAAATACTAGTACTTTGCTGATGTACTTTTTCACTTTTTAAAGTGAAACTTTTATTTGATTCTCTCGAATTTTTTTCGCTCTTCTATCAGCTTGTCGCGTTACAAGCCGTGACGTCAAAGGCCGTGACGCTACAAGCCATGACGCCACAAGCCGTGATGACAAAAATAGGAAAGTTGAAATTTAATATATATGACGAATTATAAAAAAATAATTGTGATATTTAATAATTCAATTTTTAAATTGATAAAATATAATTTTTAAAATAATTTAAAATGATTCAAAACTTCAATTACTAAATAAATATTGTTCTCAGTCTTTAACATGCCCCTATTGATTTCCCATTTTCCAATTATTAAGTTAAGATTAAAAACGCGATTTTAATACCCTTAATTGAATAATTTTCAGAAAATTTTCAGTTAAACGCCTACGAAATTTCACTTGCATCGTGGTTTCATAAAACCACACAATGATTTTCTTTTATGTATTATGCTTTTAAAAAGATAACCTCCAAAATATTTTTTTTTTTGATTTTCTCGCTCAAACTATTTTGGGATGTCACAGCAACTCCCTCTCCTCGTAGAGTTTTCCCTGGGGGCTATTGTGATAGGATCCAATATTCCATTCCAGTCATTTATTAGTGCTGATTTTGTTTATAGGATGTTGAGTATATCTTCGGTCTTATATAATCATAGAATTTCTTAAAACTGTAAAACTACAACTTTTTCTGATAAAAAGTTCTAGATACGCCGGGTTAAGATAATAAAAAGCTAAGACTTGATATTTCCCAAAAATAATAACACACTTTTTTTATGAGAGTTGTAAGTGAATGCAGGCAAAGTAAATAAATTAAAAAAAAAATATTTTACACATCTAAAATGGTTAGCTTTAAAAATACAAGTTTCAGGAGGTAATTTAAAAGTTTTTTTTTTCGTGAGGATTTTTATATTCGTCTGTAAATACCTATATACTATTTGGGAAAATTCCAAAAACAAATGATGTGCTTATATTGTCCCTCTCTTATATATTTAGTTTCCTGTGATATATTAAAACCCCAGAGGCAAAAATAAAGAGGATGTCCTAGAATAAGGAAAGAGTCTCATGTAGCCTACTCCTTACGAAGAACTTCAACAGGACGGGATGTCACAGCCATTCCCTCTCCTCGTAGAGTTTTTCTTGGGAGCTATCGTGATACGACCCAATATTCCAATTTAGTTATTTATTATTTTTTATTATTTGAAATTCCTATCGGGATCCCCGTTTATTTACCCGAGGTGCTTTCGTGTACGAAGACACACACCTCAAACCCATCCGGCCTCTGGCCGTAGCCATCTACCGGCACCCCGTGAAGTTAGATCATTTCCTATTTCTAGCTCCCCCTCCTGTTTTCGTTACTAGTTAGTGAACTAATCCTTATTTCTGGTTCCAACCGGCTCCTTATATCCAACCTCTTCTATGCTATGTAGGATGTCCTAGTTTGAGGAGGGACTCCCTCAGCACCGGCGTGTAGCCTCCTCCTTTCGAAGGATGCATCACTGAGAGGGAATCTTCTTTATGTCCCTTCCACAGGGCGGGATGTCACAGCCATTCCCTCTCCTCGTAGAGTTTTTCTTGGGAGCTATCGTGATAGGATCCAATATTCCATTTTAGTTATTTATTAGTGCTTATTTGTTTCATAGGAAACATTCATTTCATAAAAAAATTTATATTTTATATTAAAGGGAGATCTAGTAGGAAGGGTGGGGAAGGCACTTTCACAAATTCTATGACACAAGCATCTTTAGTTTATTGAAAAAAATATTTTCATTATTTTTCAAGATTCTCTCTCTTTCTATTGTGTTGAATCTTTAATCAGAAATATATATATAGAGAGAGAAAGAGAGTCGTTTTTTTCTCTCTTTTCTTCTCCTCTCAAAAGATTTTTTTTTTTTTTTGAAAAGGGCTCAAATTGGTCATTAACTTTTAATAAAGCCTTTTTTTTATATCTATTTTGAATTTTAATCTTAATAATCCCCATAGAATATGAAAAGAGAGAGGAGAAAAAAAAAATTAATAATTAAAAAATCATAAAATAAATAATGAAAAATGAGTCTAACAAAGAGAATAAATAAATTAGTTTTTAAATTTTTATAAATAAAATTTACAGAGGGGTAGAATTATTAATTATGAGAGCGAAAAGTGAGATTTCAAGTTTTATCAAAATCAGGACCGGTCAACGGAATTTCTCATTTGGAAGGGAGTATATGAAAAAAGAAGTATGGTGTTCACAACATATTAATTCACTGATAACCGTCCGTCTACGGAAATATAGCGATTTCATCAAAATACACAAATAAATATGTAGGCCTAATAATATAAAAAATTTAGAAATAGTTATATAAAAATCTGGTGTGACAAGCACGGTGCACACTAACTCTTCGGTAAAAGAAAGTTATACACACCAGATTTTTTGTGTCGAGATATATTTAGTTTCCCATAGCACCTTAGTTTCAAACTTGCATTTTAAATGTTGACTGCTTCAAATAAACTATGGTTATTTTTCAAAATTTTAATCTCATATTTGGACATTTTATACACAATATAGAATCGTAAATAAATACAAAATTTCATAAGAATTGGAAAGAATATTGTAAAAATGTGTAAAAAATTCCTTTTGAAATTCGAAATTAATGCAAATCCCCATATGGGGATTTAACATTGTCTCTATGGAAGAAAGAACCGAAAAATGAATTTGAAAAAATCCCCATATGGGGATTTAACATTGTCTCTATGGAAGAAAGAACCGAAAAATGAATTTGAAAAAAACTGAATTACATTATATAAAATTATTTAGTATATGTGATTGTCACTAAGTTATAAATGAAAGAAATATTTGAATTTATAACGCGATATATTTCGGAAGTGACGCTACAAGCCATGACGTCACAAGCCGTGACGACAAAAATAGGTAAGTTGAAATTTAATATATATGATGAATTATAAAAAAAATAATTGTGAGATTTAATTATTCAATTGTTAAAATGATAAAATATAATTTTTAAAATAATTTAAAATTATTCAAATCTTCAATTACTAAATAAATATTGTTCTCAGTTTTTAACATGCCTCTATTCGTTTTCCATTTTCCAATTATTAAGTTAAGATTAATTAAAAACGCGATTTTAATATCCTTTATTGAATAATTTTCTGAAAATTTGCAATTAAACGCCTACGATCCGAAAAAAATTTTTCACTTGCATCGTGGTTTCATAAAACCACACAATGATTTTTTCTTTTTTGAAAACTGAATATTTTTTTTTTTAAATAGCAATTGGAAAAAAAAAAAAAAAATTATTTGATCAAAATCTCCCATTTATAAATTATGGCAATTTATTTTATAAAATTTCTTGTTACAAACAAAATATTTATATATTTACAAATATAAATCATATTAACAAGAAGACATTAAAATAAAAATTTTATTTATTATTATTAAAGATAAAAATTTAAATTTATTTTTTTTTTTTTAGTTTAATCTATAATTAAATCTTTATATGTTTATTTATTTTTTCTAATAAATTGGATTTTATCTTTTAAAAATGCCTTGTAAAATGATTTAGATCTGCATCCCTCCAATTGGTCCATGGGGCGTATAAGAAAGAGAGAGAGAGAGAGATAAGCAAGAGCACAAAACAAAACGGAGATTAGTTTATAGACATATAATCCCTACGAGGGGGGGGGGGGATATCGGAAAAGGGAACAAATTGTCTTCTCTTCTACAAGAACGCTTTTGATTCTTATTTCATGAATCAATGAACATAAACACAAATTTAATAATAAAATGTTAAACATTTTAAAGGATTATGTATGAGTATTAAAAGATTAAAATACAGAAATATCTTTATCAGCTAAGTGGATCGGGCATTTACTCTTTTAATGTGTGATCATTATACATAGTTAGATTGCTTATCCGAAACTATTCACTTTTCAAACAAAAATTAAGTGTAAAAATAAAAACTATTTGAAATAATAGTTTTTTAATAATATTATAAAAAAAATTACAAAATACAAATTTTTTTAAAAATTTATTAAAATACTAAGCATTTATACCTATATTAATACTTCAAAAGTTGATACAGATCTACAATTTGTGAGTACACAATTTATGATGAAACAAGTGCAATTTCAAAACTTTTTCTATAGATACAAAAAAGTTAAAAAAAAAATTGAGTATAAAATTTCGCTATTTGTTTTTTTTTTTATTTATCATATAACTATATATAAAGCTCTGGCCACTGACTTCCTGTGTGTATGTCCCTGGCAGGGCGCTGATTGGTCACAGAAAAAGGAAATGGAGTTAGAGAGAGAAATTTAAAACTAAAATTTTGCAATTGCTTGCCTTCGCTGAGCAAGGGGATGCAAGGGACGTAGTCGAAGGCGGGCCTTACCACTTGTATATAATTGAAAATTTAATGCACTTGTAGACTCAATAGGTAAATTATTTAATAATAATAATAATAATAATAAACAAGTTTCTTTTAAATTTTGTGCTTTATTACAGACAAAAAAAAATCCAAGATGAAGGCAAAATACCTAGAAATGATTAGTTTGCTTGTTTCTGTGAAAAAAAAGATTTTTTTTTAATTAGATTTTTTTATTAAACAAACAAAGGAAAGTTTTGCAACTGTGTTCACTTTCACAAACAAACGGAAGACTCCCTTTGGCTTGTCTAAATTAATTTTATAGCATATCAACCAGCACTATGTAGTTCTGAATTGAATACAACAACAACAACAACAGCGGATGATGGTATGTTGTTGTTACAGGCGGTTTGTTGTTGAATAAATATACGAATTGAACAAAGGCCTGTGTGTGGTGGCGACAAGACATACGACTTAGGTTTAATTAATTTCGCCTAATGAGTGCTGGATCGGCCAGCAACAACAACAACAACAACTAATCATTATTATTACGTGTTTAAATTGTAATTAGATAACTACTGAGGTCACGCTAATTATTTTTTGAAAAGCGGAATTTAGAAGAGGCAACTTTTGGTGTAATTTATCTAACTACTGTTGTTTGATTTCTTAAAATAGAAGCTCTATTTGAAATTAGTCTTTTTGGACATTGGACACCATTTAGACCCCATTTCTATTTATTTTTTTCCATATTCATGCTTTGAGAAAGCCTTAGAATCGACTAAAATATAAAAAAATATGGCGGGGATAGACACCTATCATTAATCATTTAGTATTATATCAAGTTCTAATAATAATAATAATTTTATAACCCCCCTCCCCCTATTCCAAAAAAGATTTTAGTCTATGTTATTCTTGAACATTTCAGAGAATTTTTAAAATCGGTTCACTACTTTCTGAGATTAGACCTGATCAAAAACTAACAAACTCTAACTCTTTAGATTAACATTTTGTAGTTTTAAACTCTATAAATGTGTTGTTTTTACTTAACAAAATACAAAAATCCGTCAACTAGTTTCAGAGGGTTTCAATTGAAATAATTAACTTTTTTAAATTGGTGTCCAAAATTTTTATCTACCAAAGGCCAATTGATTTAATTTAGAATTAGAAGTATACTATATCCTTTATTTATATAAATGAAAAAAATACTAAAGAAAAAAACTAATTTAAAACACTAGCTGATATGTTTCAATATGCTTATTGTTATAAATACTTAATGCGTATTTCGACACTAATTCTGTAGTGAATTCATACCAAGACACACTGAGTTTCAAAATAAATATCAAATATTTATACCAATATGTATCGATTATATCAAAACATACCACCTAGTCTTTTTAATAAATTTTATCTACTTATAATATTGTTTACCAGTTGAAATTTAATGAAAAATAAAATTTAATATTAAATTTAAATATTCATGAATAGAATAATAATTGTGAGATATAATTATTTTATTGAATTTGATTCTGTTAATTATTTTAATTTATAATTGAAACACAATAACTCTGAAACTACCTGACGGATTTTCATGAATTTTTTTCAAGTGAGCCCCTTATATGAAGATGCTTCTAATTTTGTATGCCAGTGACTGAGAAAAGAACTAGTGCTTATGAAATCTACCAATCTTAAGCAACAAACATGTCTATTATTATCGTATGAAATTACTGTCGGGATCCCAGTTTATTTACCCGAGCTGCTTACGTGCACGAAGACACACACCTCAAATCTAACCGGCCTCTGGGTGGCCATCTAGCGGCACCCCGTGGAGATATAACATTTCCTATCTCTAACCCTCCTACTGCGTTCGTTTCTAGCTAGTGAACTAATCCTTATAACTGGTTCCACCCGGTTCCTTTTATCCAACCTCATCTATGCTGGGGAGGTTGTCCTAGTTTGAGGAAGAACTCCCTCAGCACCGACTCCTTTCGAAGAATGCTTCACTGGAGGAGCCTTCTTTAAGTCCCCCTCCACAGGACAGGGTGTCACAGCAACTCCCTCTCTTCGTAGAGTGCCTGGAGGCTATTGTACTTGGATCCAATATTCCATTTTGGTCTTTTGTATTGATAAAAAATAACTACCTCAAATGACAGGAATTTAAAGGAAATGTGTAAAGTAAATAAAAAGAATGACATCTTTATATCAATTTAATGAATTCAACATTCATTAAATTGATTGAGTTTTGTAATTTTAATCTTTAAGTCTGAGAAATAAATAAATACCTACTTGTCGATTTTGACCAGATCCTTTTTAGAATCGAAATATGATGAATAAATAATTGATGGTTGCTTGCTTGGAGTATTAATTCGTCGTTCAACAAAATTGACAGCCATTATATTCGAATAATAGGCTTATTTAGGGCGAAATGGATTTTAGACCATGAATGGATGAATAGAAATTTCTTTTTTTTTTTTTAATTTTTAATTAAAATTTTATGTTAAAAGAATTTCTATAAAAATTGTTTTATTATTTAGAATAAAAAATACGAGTACATTGTAATGTTTGACCTGTGAAACTACGTGACGGATTTTAATCTTAGTTTTTTTCTGAAATTTTAATAAAGGTTTTTGCGAAACTCATTTAGGTTAACTAGAACTTAACATTTCTAAAATTTAATCAAATACAATATAACATATTACTAATAAGCTGAATATAATTAAAAATGTGAAATCACCCGAATTGAGAAAAAAAAAAACTGTGCACTTGCTCTCGTAGTTATTTATGAAAAAATTTATATTAAACTATTAATTCCCAGGAGTGTAAACAATAACTTCTCAAGAAATGAGAAATTAACAATGGTGGAGGAGCTGGGATTGAAATTTTTTTCTTTGAATATTATTATATATTTCAATTTATTAAAAAAAAAAATATTAAATTTCAAAAGATTATTCCAATTTCTTATCACGACAGAATCTCAGGGGGGAGAGCCGGAGAAATCCGCATGTCTTCCGATAGCGATCGGTAAAGAGCATTTTAAAAACAAATTATATACGACGTATAGAACCCCCTAAATGGCTTAGCAGCCGAGAAAGAAAAAAAATTCGGTGTATTTTTATAAAATTGAAATTAAATAAATTAACAAAAAAAAAACGTCTATTTAAAAAAGCTCGTATTTATTATTTTATTTAAAAAAAAAATGAAAATTCAATTTAATTTAAATTAAAAATTAAAATTTCAATTTTAAACACGAAATTATGGAAATATTTTATAATATTAAAATAAAAAGAAACATTTATGAATTTATAATAAATTCCAGTATTAATTTATATATAAAATAAATTTTATTTATTTTATCTTCTATTTATATTAAAAATTATTTTACTTTTAAAATATTTTAGTTTAATAATTTGCAAAATATTATAATAGAATTTATTTAATACTATATATTTTTTTTTGCAGTTATTTAACTGTTAAATTTTAATTAACTAGATTAAAGCTTCCTTTTGATCTATATTAATAATTGTTAATCTTTCAACAGAGATTTTAATTCAATTTCAATTAACAAATTCTCGGAGTGGTGAGCAAACTTCTATTCCTTAAGAAGCGAGATCTCTACTATCAATCGACAGATATTTTTCTTCATCGGTGAAATTCAACTTTATTAATGCATTCACTCAATCACCAATCTCAAAAAGCTCCGAAACCAAGAAAAGGCTTTCGTGCTTTTTCAGGGAATGTGGTAAGATGGTTGAGAGACATTCAGGAAATAAGTGATTGCTGTTTATAAGTTTCCAAAATGTCTGATTTGAATTTCTAATCATTTAAAAAATTATACTATGGGGTAGCGGGCTAGGGTGTCAGCTTCTACAAAGAAGATCCATGCTCAAATCCCGAGCGTGAGGGGTTTTTCATTATAAAAAAATATTTATTTAATGTCTCAAGTGGATTGGAATATTGGATCTTACCACAATAGTCCCCAGGTAACTCTACGAGGAGAGGGAGTTGCTATGACATTCCGTCCTGTGGAAGAGACTTAAAAGGTTTCCCTCACAGTGATGCGTTCTTCAAAAGGAGTCGGTGCTGATGGAGTTCTTCCTCAAACTAGGACATCCTTCATAGCATAGAAGAGGTTGGATAAAAGGAACCGGATAGATCCAGAAATAAGGATTAGTTCGCTAGCTAGAAACAAACGCAGGAGGAGTTAGAGAAAGGAAATAATGTAACTTCACGGTAGATGGCTACGGTCAGAGGTCGATTGGGATTGAGGTGTGTTTATTCGTGCACGAAAGCACCTCTGGTAAACGGGAATCCCGGTATGTTCCCCATTCTTGTTTTATGGGCAAACAAAAATAAAAACAACATAATTTTAAAACATATTTAGAATTTCTTTAACTGACATAATAATAAATAATTGCTGATTCTCCTCTCTCTCTCGTTCATCAGATTAGCCAGAGCAACGAATGAATGAACGATCCCATTTTCCATATCATATATGTTCAAAAATGATTTATGACCACCATTGCTTGTGTGTGTGTGTGTGTGTGTTGGTTTAAAGGATGGGTTGGTCAAAAGGGCATTTTGGATCAATGTCCGTCCACCTATCGGTCCCCCTCGTGTCTGTCAAAACAGACAGTGAGAGTGAGTGAATCAATAAGCAGCGGAACAATTTTGACGGCTAATGTCAAGACTTTGGACAACTTATTTTATCTAATAACAAATAGGATATTAACTTTTTCATTTAATCTCTTAAATTTGGTATGCAAGAATCTGAAGTAGGTAACAAATAACTATTTTATTTTTAATTGAAATTCCCGTTTATTTTTTATAGGTGTATGAAGAATCCCCTAAAACCCAACCTGCCTCTGGCACCCCGTGAAGTTACATCATTTCCTATCTCAAACTTCTGCGTTAATTTCTAGTTAACGAGCTAATCCTTATTTCTGGTTCCTTTTATCCAACCTCTTCTATCCTAGGGAGGATGTCCTAGGTTGAGGAGGAACTCCCTCAGCATCTACTCCTTTTGAAGATTTCATCACTAAGAGAGAACCTTCTTTACGTCCCTTTCAACAACTACTCTCTGTAATTTGGATGGAATTTCTCAGATTCATTATAATCTGTTTTTGGTTAAAAAAAATAACAACTTTCCTCCAAAATTCAACTTAGGAAAATTTTTTCGAAGCTTTTATTTTTTCTGGTGGTAAAATTAAACGTTCCAGCCTCTTTTATGGTTATTTGTTATCTACGGTATTTCGGCACTATTCTTGAGGTCCGATGCCTTATTTCACTTTATTTGCCAAAAATATAACCAAGTGTTTTTATTTTTTAACCAATTATGGAGAAACTCAACATATAGGGGAGGGCGATAGGGTGAATCTTTATTTCTCTTGATTCGACAAATTAATGCAAATTTATTAATTTTTAAGAAATTAACAATTTATATTCCAAGTATTGAACTTTTTGTTTAAAAAATTATGCATTCTCTCTTATTGGTGGATTTTTACTTAAATATATACATACAAATAATAAAGTATTAAATTTAACTTGAGATTTTCTTCTTCCTTTTGCATACAAATTTGACCTAATGGTTTGTTGTTTTGTTCTCTCCCTCTTTCTTAGAAATTGAAATGACACGGAAAATTGCACTTGGAAACAAATGTTGTTGTTAAAGAAAAAAAAAGTGGAAATGTTTAAAATGCACAGTGATTTTGCTCTTGCATATAAATACCATCTCGATTCGCCATCGTGTTCAGCAATTTGACTTTTTAAGATACTCTATGCAGCGAATTTTGACAAAAGATCTGCATGCTTGCGAGAACAGCATCCAGCAGACCATCTGCAACCGCTGCCAATGTGAATTGGACACCAATATCTAAATTTGAAGCCATCGGACTTGTCCCATTGGGTTTTTCTGAAATGAAAAGTGTATGCCAATGTTCTACAGACAATTCTGGCTCTCGAGGAACGCACCATTAATGAAATTAGTCAGAATTTATGCAAAAATGTTATTAAAAGAAGCCTCATTTATAGGTTACCTTCATACGAGGGCAGATCAATAAAGTCCGTGAAAATGAATATATCTATTGGGGGTTCCGGCATTTCTATTTAAGCCACCTGGTATCCAAACGGCTTAAATAAAATCATCGGACTGCCTGGGGTCCGAACAAAACGTCGCGTTTGCTATAGGAGGTAGGCACCCAAACCCGTGGGCCAAATAAATAGTAATAGGGCGAGATTCGAAGAGCCAACGGTTACCAGTTTAAAATTAACTAATTTTTCAACATGACATTTTCATTTTTTTCTAACTGGGACGAATGTTTGATTGTTGATCTTAGAAATTTCTATTTTTGTCCTTCAAAAATTTTCCATCTCTGGATAGGATATTTATATATTTAAGATTCAATGATTTTAAACAATGAGATAGCAAGTGACTAAGCCGGATACTCTGCGGATTATAGATCTGAAGTTTCAACACAACTCGGTTTCGAATCCAGATTACAGTAAATAATTCAACATTGCCCGAGGTTCCCTCTTAGGCTAAGAAGACAAAGGATCTTGTCTCTGACTTGGTTAACCCGGAACCTGTCGAGAGGTGTAGTCATAGTATCTGGGAAGGAGCACTTCCTCTTGATATCCATCCTTCCACACCCCGGAACCGGTCCGTTGACAACTCTCCACATTTCAGCTGGACAACTCATTTTGCCCTGCATTCAAAAATATTTGGTGGGTGTGTAATTATGTTTGATAAAGACAGAGCATCTTCGGCTTGTCAAGATTACCAATAAAAAAGATGTTTGTTAGTACAGCAAAACAAGTATCTTTGATTAGCAATATAATAATTATTTCCAATTAATTTTTTTTGTTATATAATCCTCTTTTCTTAATCTTCTTACGTAGATAAATTTGTTTAGTTCTCTCTTGTCTTGTTTCTCTTATCAATTTGATGACCAAATCTATCTACTTAAAGACGATTTTGATAAGAACAAATAGAATTCAATCAAGCCCTTTTCTTGTACACTTAATCTCTTATTTGGACTTTCAACTAGAGAAAGAGAGAGAGAGTTAATGAATCCGTCAAGGGAAGAAATTTCAGAGATACACAAGAAAGGGAAAATAAAGGGCCATTAAATAATATGTCAAAAGAGGATTTTCCCTTTTATTTATACGGCCTATTATATATTAAATTAAATCAACGAACAACAAGTCGAAATTTGTATTTGTTCTTTTATTATAATTGTTTTCAAAGATAATACAATAAAATCAACATTTATTTATTACTTTCATCAAACAGTAAGCGGTAAGTATTATTCAAATTTGAGTGTGATTTATAAATTTTTAATTAAACAGAAAATACAAATATTTTTACTGAAAATTAAAGTATATTAATTCCTTGATTATAAGATCTCGCTATACAATAGCTCCAGGCAACTCTACGAGGAGAGGGAGTTGCTGTGACATCCCGTCCTGTGGAAGGGACGTAAAGAAGGTTCCCCTCTAAATGATGCATCCTTCGAAAGGAGTCGGTGCTGACGGAGTCCCTCCTCAAACTAGGACACAATTTAATACTTAGTAAAATGTGGTTCAAACAATTTTGAGAGCAAAATGAGAATAATTGAAAGAGTATCTAAAAAATAATTGATTTTTGAATTTTAATTAAAACCGTTTTAGCGAATTTAAAAAAAATTGATTGGTCGATTTTTTCAAAAGGTTCCTGTCACGTGCCTATAACTTAAATATAAAATTTCAGCCTTATAGCCCAATTATTTCATGCTTAAAATTGAACACAGTCACACAGACAGACCATGTCGCGAAAACCACTTTTTTGGATTCAAGGGACCTAAAAAAGTTGTATATCCATCATAATCTCAATATCGAATTTTTGACATGAATCCAATACTTCCTCTATATATTAACAAAGTATTAGAAGAAACTCTTACGCAAGGTAGCTTCACCCTGTAAGATCTCGCCATACAATAGACCCCAGCCATGGGCGTCCGCAGGGGGGCAACTAGGCACTTGCCCCCCTCCTGGAAAATTAAAATGATACAAAAAAATGTATAAAACAAAAAAAAAATACAAAAAAACCTTTCACAGTATACATCCACCTTGCCGCGGTGAGAAAGCTTTAAATACTAAGAGATGTATAACATTATTAATATCAAAATACGTTTTTTTTTAACTTATCTGGAAGTGACTTGCCCCCCCCCCCCTGCAAAAAATCCTTGCCCCCCCCTGCAAAAAATCCTGCGGACGCCCTTGACCCCAGCCAACTCCCCTTATATTGTTGAGTTTCCCATGTTAAGTTAAAAGAGAATTAAAATATATAAATTAAAACACTTGGTTGTTTATATATTTAGTATTTTTTTTTTTTTTGGCAAATAAAGTGAAATAAATCATTGGACCAGAAGACCTGCAATTTTTACATAAGCATACAATTATAGTGCCGAAATAATGTAGATAACAAATAACCTTAAAATAGGCTGGAACGTTTAATTTTACCTCTTAAAAAAAATAAATGTTTGGATAAAATTTCCAGAAAAATCTTTTTTAAGTTTATAATAGTATAAACTACTTGTCATTTTTTTATATTTTTAAACTTAATTTTTCATGACGGAGCTCAGTAATCAATGTATAATTTTTTACTTTCTCTTACCTCTATATATATGTTAATATATATAGAGAGAGAAAGTATTGGATTCATGTCAAAAATTCGATGTCGAGATTTTGATGGATATACACGTTTTGAGGTCCCCTGAATCCAAAAAAGTGGTTTTCGCGACATGGTCTGTCTGTCTGTCTGTCTGTCTGTCTGTGTGTGTGTGTGTGTGTGTGTCCGTGAACAAAATATCTCAAGAACAAAAAGAGCTAGGAAGTTGAAATTTTATATTTAAGTTAGGCACCCCCATGGGACGTGACACGAAGCTTTTGAACAAAATCGGCCAAAGAGTACTAGTACTTTACTGATGCACTTTTTCAGTTTTTTTCGATTTTCTCAAAATTTGCTCCAACGATTTTTTTTTAAATTCAAAAATCAATTATTTTTTAGATTCTCTATAAAATGTATATTCTCATTTTGTGATTGAAATCTTCTGAAGACCACTTTACTCCTGTACTACATAGAAAAGATAGGAGAAATGGTTGCCATGGAAACAAAATATAAATATTTTCCCATACTTATAAATTTTACATCTTGAATTCAATCGTACCCTATGGTCGGAAATTAAATACATGTCGACACAAAAAATCTGGTGTGACAAGCACAGAACACAATTTTCGATTACCGAAGGTAAGAGAAAGTTGTGTGCTGTGCGCCAGTCACACCAGATTTTTTCTCTTTCTTTCTCACACTTTAAAATTCAATCTTTAATTTCAAACAAATATTTTTATTTTTCTATTTCATTAATTTACAAACATTTCGATTAAATAATATAAATTGCGAATAAAAAAAAAAAAATTAAATATCATATTTCAAAATCAAAACAAACACACACCAAGGTCCAATTAAAATATTCAGTCCTCTTACAATTGCCGACCGGAGAGGAGCTCATCCTGGCGCTCTCTCTCTCTCTCTCTCTCTCTCTCTCTCTAAACGCCTATAACTATTTATATGTGGCTCTATCTACTAGCTGTGAAGAGCGAAGAAGTTTTTTTAATTTGAGTTTTATTCTGGTGAAATTCGTATGAAATTTTTTTATTAAAGAAGACCACCCCATTCAAAAATATAACTACCTCATCAAGAGAGGTTTCAAATTGAAACATTTGATATATATAAGAGAGAGAGATACGGGCCCCATCCTTCCGAGTTATTGGAGGAATCCATCGCCATTTCGGCAAATCATCATCGCCTTCCTCAGTCCGGAGGGAGCCATCAGCGATTTTGCCCACGCCACAACTCCTGCGGGTCAACCGAGATAAGTCCGCATCAATTTTTTTAGTGTTCTCACCAAATCCACGTGTGTGTTATATATATGATAAATCATTTCCATTCAAAAAAAAAAAAGTTTTATGAAAATTTTTTTTATTTTTAAATAAATTACTCAATTCAATTGTACTACTGTAAAAATAGATTTGAGCAAATGCAATGTTATGCGCCTGAGCCCGTCGAAATAGATACATAATTCTACCACTGTGTTAAACCCCACAAGTCATTGTAGCGAAGCCAATGACTGATTTCAACCATTTCCATTGTTATTATTAAACGAAAACAATCATTCAAACCATCTTTTAATTTAATAAACCAATCCTTAATCTCTAATTTTTTTTATTTATTCATTTTCCCCTACCTTCAACTCTTATTATTATTAAACTAATTTAAAATAGTGTAGTAGCCCCTCCAAAAGGAGCAATTTTACACTTTAAGTTGAATGAATTGTGTCATTTTTTATTTTAAAATTTACTTCAAAAACAGATTATAAGAAATATAATACACTCAATGAGAAATTCCATCCAAATTCAGGGAGTTGCTGTGACATCCCGTCCTATGAAAGGAACGTAAAGAAGGTTAAGGTGCTTTCATCAAAAGGAGTCGGTGCTGAGGGAGTTCCTCCTCAAACTAGGACAGCATAGAAGATGTTGGATAAAAGGAACCAGAAATAGCTCGTTAACTAGAAAATAAGGGATGAAGATTAAAGGTGCGATCACACCGGGACCTGACTTGTGTTTACTTACTGGAGTTCTAACCTAATCCGAATTGAGGGGGGGTCACACACTAAAACTTGACTGGAGTGACGTAATCTTACTTCTCTGATATTTGGTATATAAGTATGTCGAAGGATAAACAATGCTGTTTACTTGAATGATACTATTTTCCTTCCCAGCAATTTATTTCTAAATAAACTTAATAAAACTAATTATCGTTATATCAAGAAATATTTTTACTAAATTTTAAGTAAAAATATTTCTTAATTGACTATTTAAAAAATAATATCTTATTAATTTAAAAAAATTTGTAATCTATTTGTTTTGACTTAACATATTTTCCTGCAATTTTTAATAAAAAATAGAAGTTATCTCAAAATTATTATTTATTTGTATTATTATTACTTAAATAAAGCCCTATATTGCCAAAAATGTCTTTATTAAGGAACCGATCAAACAGCTGATTGAAAAAGTCGGCCATGTTGGCTTCTCAGCCAGCCGGAGTCAGGTCCCGATCCAACAAAATTGGTTAGCCACCAGAGTCCGTATCGTGACGTAGCTCCGCTCAACTCCGTTTCGGCAGCAGTGTGTGCACCTCCATAGAAATACATAGGTTGGGTCCGCCACCGGACTCAACTCAAGTCAAGTCAGGTTCCGGTGTGATCGCACCTTAAAGATTAAAGATTAAAGATAGGAAATAATGTAACGAAAAGCCGATAGATGGCTACCGCCATTTGAGGTATGTGTCTTCGTGCAGAAAAGCACTTCGGGAAAATAAAAGAGGATTCCAATTAATAATAATGTTTTTTTAATAGAGAATACATTAAAAAATCGTCAAAATTTTAATATTTTTTTTTTTAATAATAATTAAATCATAAAAATAATTAGATTTTATTATCCTTCCCCCACCCCCTCTACACCATCGACATCATCACCATTAAAAAAATGATGAACACATTTCTATCATTTGAATTTAAATTCAACTTCAATACTAATTATCTTTATTGGGTTATTTTAACAAATTGGAGGTTGAAGGAGGGGGGTGGGGGGTGGGGGGAGGCTGTAAAAAATGAAATTGAAATCTGTATTCTAATAGAGTACATTATAAAGTTAATTAACAAATTTAATCTCTCTTTTGTTGCTGAAAGAGAGAGAGAGAGAGAGCTTTTAGTGAGTGAATTGAACACACACACACACACATATATATACAATGTCAAAATCAATAGGTCAAAAACTAAAATATTATAATTAAATTTCTATTTCAACCTCTAATGAGAGAGATGCCCCTTTTTTAGTTCATCCCCAGATGGTCTTGTAATTTGTTTTCGGTATCTTAAATGGCACCCTATTACGCAATTGTGAGTCAAGCGCCAGAAACCGAGATTTGAGAAAATTAACATTAAAATTTTTCTGATTTAAATTGTTTTGATTAGATTATCTTTTTTTTTTGAGATACTGTAATTATTACAGATATTAATAAATTATTTCTCAAAATACGACTAATTTAGAGAATAAACAATAAAATTATTATTGCAAAATTCTCCAAGTCTAATTATATTTGCAAAAATGCTTCAAAGTCTCTTGACACATGATTGCAGATCAATCTATGCACTATTTATATTAATAGAATAATTTTAGGTTTATAATTCAAAAATTAAAACGGAGTTATTATTAAAGTTCTTTTATGGTTATATTTAATAATTAGTAGCATTGAAACTTTTTATCAAAATTAGATTAATAAATTTTAAATACTTAGTATTAATATTTTAAAATTAAATACAAAGTATTAACAATATTTTCTCATCAATTAATTCCTGAATAATAACATGGAAACCGTAAAATCAAAGTTATAATAATGAAATCGACTTAATATTATTTATTTTGTTGTCTTTTCGAAATCCTCATCTTCATTATCAGGAATAATATCAAAAAAGTCGGCCAAAAAATAAATACTTTTTGCGTATTATCCGTATATTTGTAAAAATTTCGATCCCAGTAATATGGAATCATCTTCAGTACAATCAACAGATGTTTTGCAAATGGGAGAAAGTAATGATTTGCAAAACATCTTATGACTGTACTGAAGATGATTTCATATTACTGGAATCGAAATTTTTACAAATATACGGATAATACGCAAAAAGTATTTTATACTTTTTTTTTTGAATTAAAAAATTTTTTTATGAAATGGTCCATTTTGGTCATTATAGAAGATCGAGGGCCCTGGAACTGAAAGAAGAACAAACAACCGTGAAAAGTGTTTTTCAAGAAAGGCGTATCAACATTGAATTTTTGGATGGATGACCCAAAGAAATAAGGATGCCTTAAATGGCCGAAGCAGCCAAATGGACTATGGAGTATTATTTTTCGACGCCTCTCATATTTAAAAAGTTGTCCAGCATTTCTCAAATTAAAATTAACAACATCCCTTTAGAATACCCCTAATCAGTCAAGATCTTGGGAATACGGTTTGATTTTTGTCTTAAAAACAAACTCCTTGTATTGATTATTCAACATGTTAAGTGTTAGTATGACATTATTATCAAATATTGAATTTCTCACGTTTATACCATCAAAGATTATTACAAACTCTCTCTCCTTTTGTTATTATAATTATTGTTTCATGTTATTTATCTTAGGCCTTAGATAAGCCCAGGGATTGTGAGTCTCTATCAAGAGCTCTGATGGGGTTCTCTCCCTTAAGCTTTTGTGTGTGCTGAGGAAATGGAACACTCACACACACACACACAAACACAGACCCTTTCTTGACTTTCTATTCATACCCAGACTAATTTAGACAAATTCTCTTGGATTATATTATAATAAAATTTCAAATGTATTTTTAAACAATGTCTTGGGCCGAAACACAGTGGTAGAACACTTTTTGCTAGGATCAATGAGTTCACTTCCAGTTCTAAGCAATTATCTTGGATACCAATCATTCCCATATGGATATGGTTTACTCGATCTTCTACTAGCTGGTTTTCCTATGAGTAGGGCTGGACGGTAATGGATTTTCATTACCGACCTCGATGAGTTTCGTCGAGGATAATCCATTGCAACTCTCATGAAATCCAGCTAGTAGAAGATCAGTATGAAAATGATAAGATGTACTTAGAACTGGAAGTGAGCTCATTGATCTAGCTAAGATGATTCTACCACTAGGTAAAAAATACATTTATGTGCGAAATTCTAAATCTGGATTTCTGAAGTCAAGAAGCTGAAGCTATTTATGTGATGTGTGTATTATCCTTTTACAAAAGCAAGAAAGAACATCAACTCTGATAAGAACTCCCAATCCTAGCTATCGTCTAAGATAAATAACATGAAATTATAATAACAAGGAGAGAGAGAGTTTGTATGCTGATGTATATTCAATATTTGATAACATGTCATACTAACCCCGCGAATAATCAATACAAAGTTTGTTCATAAATCAAGCCGTATTCTTGATTAGGGAAACATTCTAAAGGATGTTGACCAACTACAATTTGAAATAACTGGATAACACAAATATGAGAACGTCGAAAAAATAACTCCATAGTCCGATTTGGCTATTTCGGCGATAAACATCGCCCCAGATCACGCCAGTCTCAAATTCAATTTGCATACTTTGTTTAATACGATTTGTTTGTTCTTCTTTTCAGTTCGGACCCTCGATCTTGCCAAAAATGAGGCTGCATTTCTTTTTTGAATTCAAAAAAAAAAAAAGCATAAAAATACTTTTTGCGTATTATCCGTATATTTGTAAAATTTCGATTCCAGTAATATGAAATCATCTTCAGTACAGTCATAAGATGTTTTACCAAGGCTTTCTCCCATTTTGCAAAATGTTGTATTTACTGAAGATGATTCCACTATTGCAGGATCGAAAAATTTTTACAAATATACGAATTAATACGCAAAAAGAAAATGACATTTTGTCCGTGCGCAATAATGCGAAAAAAACGACAACAAAATAAATAATATTAAGTCGATTTCATTATTATAGCTGATTTTACGGTTTCCATGATTAGTGATGAAATTGTTAATACTTTTATTACATTTGAAATTTTAAAATATTAATAAAGTATTTAAAATTTATTAATCTAATTTTGAAAATAAAAAGTTTCAATGCTATAACCATGGGACTTTATGCTCCGTTTTTAATTTTAATTATAAACTAAAATTCTAAATAGTGCATGTAAAAAGTACGATGTGTGTCAAGAAAGCATTTTTGCAAATAATTGAGACTTTGGAAGAATTTTGCAATATTTATTGTTTATTCTCCTAAATTAGTCGTGATGTAGATTTATTAATATCTGTAATAATTACAGTATCTCAAAAAAGACTAATCTAATCAAAACAATTTAAAATCAGAAAAATTTTAATTGAAAAATTTTCTCTCAAATCTATTCAGTTGTATTGCATGTAGGAGATATGCCATTTAAAACTAGAAAACAATTACAAAACCATCTGAATAGTAGAAATTAATTAATTTTGACGATGTGGGGTGAGTTATATAAATATTCACTTTAAGGTTGTTCGGACATTAAAGCATTAAAGGCATCTGTGCAAATGATACAAAAACAAAAAAAACTTACATTTTATTAATTCACTTCCGAGGAATACGTTAAAAATAAAACCAAAAGTTTCTGCCGACCGCTTTTAAAGATATTTTAACAAGAAAGTCAAAAAAAATTCTCCAAAATGACAGTCGCTAATATTTAAAAATAATGAATTCTTGAGAGTCAGACCAGCCTGGCAACGTCGCATAACATAAGTGTCTTATCTCTATGTCAGATACATTTTTTTTCAATTTTACAATATTTTTTCTCGCAAATCGTCCATTGTGTTTAAACTGATTTGCATTAAACATTGTAATATATTAAATAAAATAAAATTTAAGGCGTTTAAGATTTAAAATAGATAGTTGATGAATGCAATGTTGCCAGTTCTATATTACGTGAAAAACTGCTCAAATCAAAAGTCATTCATTTATTATTTTTGGTAATTAAATTATTAACTTAATCCAATTATAAACTATGATAGGTCACGACTAAATTATAATAAGGAATTTTGGCATTCAAATTTTTAATTTTATTTAAAAAAAAAATTTAGATTCTATTATGACTTACGATGTACTATCCGAACAACCTTAATATAAATTCCTCACAGAAAAAGCAAGACGCGCGACTTTTGACCCGTTTAAAACTCAAGTGAATTTTATTTGTCTCTTTAAACGTAATAAGAAATTACATTTTGGAAAAAAATAAAAAAAATAGAATTCTAATCTAATATTATTTAGAGATGGAAAACAAATTAAAAGATGATTTAAAATATTCATTGTTCATACTGAAACAATTCCACCCCCCCCCCCCCCTAATAATACTAGCATTAATAGCAGCCAGGTAAAATAAAAAACGTTATATTCTGTCGCCGACGTTTCGAGCTCTAATCTCACTCATCTTCAGGGCAAGCAGAATTGTCAAAAATGAGTACAGGTGACAATGAGCAGGGCAGCCAGCAGAAATAAATAATATAAAAGTTTTTTTTATTTCTGCTGGTTGCCCTGCTCATTGCTTTCCTTATTAAAGATTTATTTGATCGTCGACGTTTCGGACGCCAGTCAAGCCCTTCCTCAGGACAATCAATCGTCAAGCAAATATAGATGGAGCTATTTCTAACGAAAATTGAAATCGTGTATGACATTTTATTGTTTCATACGATTTCAATTTTCGTTAGAAATACCTCCATCTGTTTTTGCTTGACGATTGATTGTCCTGAGGAGGGCGAGACTGGCGTCCGAAACGTCGACGATCAAATAAATCTGATAAAAATTGATCTAGTTTTTGGCTGATTTGATTTTTCCTGGCTTCTACTCGCTATCCTTATCAAGTTAAACAGCCATATTCTCCAACATTTCTTATTATTACTAAAGATTGCAGTGGAGAGTTTTTAGTTTAAAAATTAAACACTTACAAAGTCGAACGTTTTCAGAAAAAGACGATGTCTAAGTTGAGATATTCTTGTTTTTTTCGGCCTGTTTCTTTTGATAATGCACTCCATATGAACCTTCCAGCAAATAATCTCTTGATTATCGGGAGATTTTCACTCTTCGTCTTCATTACCAGCCGCTGAGTTGTCCCTTTTTAGTCTGAAAAAATATAAAAAAGGAATATATTTAAAAATGCAGTTTTTTAGAATTATTAGTATTGATTAAATTAATGAAATTTAAGGATTGCGGTGTGGGTTTCAAGTGAAACATTTTGAACTAAGGTTGTATTAATGCGAGTTTCATGAGGGTAATTTAATTTAATTGATGAATCGGCTATCTAAGGTTTGTGTCCTAATTTTACTTATAAATTATATGCTGTAATTGCAAACTCTAATGTCAAAGACGTTGAGAAATTCTTTTTAGTAAAGAGAAAATTAAAAGGTGGGTTGTCCCTTTCTTGTTGGTGGGTTGCTGTTTGTTTATCTTTCCTTCCCCTTTGTTGCGGAATTCCTTTTCTATAAAATAATTAGTATTGATTAAATATTGAATAGGGTATCCAAGATTTGTGTTTTATTTTTTATTTTTTTTTTTATATTTTTTTTTTATTAAAAAAAAAAAAAAAAAAAAAAAAAAAAAAAAAAAAAAAAATTTTTTAAAAAAAAAATTACTCTAATGATAGTACTTGAAAAATATCTAATTCTAAAAATTGAAAAAAAATAATTATTCATATTTATTTTAATAGTAATTAGAAAAATTTTTCTTTTTAAGGATTTTTTTAAGTTTATTGAATTGACTCGAGTCAAAGACGTTGAGAAATTCTATTTAGTGAAGTAAAGTGAAAATTTAGAAGCGTTGATTTACCCCTTTTGTGTAGGTGCATTTCCGTATGATTTATCCATCCTCCCTCGTGATGCCGAATTCCTTATCAAGAGATCCTGGAACAAAGATTTTGATTATTTGCCATTTCTATTAAATATATTTGCTGTATCATTTCTTATCTTTTTTCTTGATTTAAACTACTGTAAAAAAAATTTTTTTTTTCTTTTGTTAATAGAAAAATAATTTTAATTAATGAAAGGTATTAGAAAATCATACTGTATGAGTTATGAATTGAATAATGAAATTTGAACAATAAGAAATACATTGTATTTAGCAGTTAAGAAGAAAGAAATAAAAAATTTGGTTTTAATTTTAATTAAAAATAAAATTGGTACCCAAAATTTGTCATTTTTTTGATTCTTAGACCATTTTTCTTGTTATATAGACATGAGAGCAGGGCAACAGGATTTGTCCTGGGGGGTTTTCCGGGGGGGGCTGATCTAAATATTTAAATTTTTTCAGTCGTAAAAATATTTTACCTTTTTTTTAGAGACGCTAAATTTTTGCCGCCCCGTGGAACCAAATTTTTCCCCATGTGCCGCCCGCGGAACCAAATTTTTTTCCATGCGCCGCCCGCGGAACATTTCCTCTTTTGCGGAACCGAAATGATTATATTTTTTCTTTTCTATTTGTAATATATATATTTTGATTTTTTTATCTCCTGGGGGGGGGGGGGGTTAAAACCCTAAAAACCCCCCTGGCATGCATGAGAGCTACTAATTATTAAAATTATTGAAATTAAAAATTATTTTTTCTTATTTTATAAGATTCATGTGTTTGTGTATACAAAAAAATAAAAAATAATATTGACAAACGATTTTTTTACACTCATATTTAAGGGAAAATGTACACCCGTTTACACCCTCTGGTTGGTTTCAAGTTTTAAGACAAAGGATAATTTTATAAATCTTATATATAAAAATGAAATGGGAAAAATGTATGTATGTATGTAAATATGTATGTATATGTTCTATAGAAATCCACAATTTTCAATGAATCCATTTGAAATTAAGTACACCTATAATACATGGCTCTGGGAGTAACGTAGTAATAATTTGAATCTCTTAAATATTTTGGAAAATTAATTATAATCAAATTTCTTCAATATGGGAACACAAAATCAACAAATTGGCTAGAAATTAGAGAGCGTCCTTTATGCTGTGTGAACCAGCTTCCTACCTGACTATGGGCTGGGGGTGGGGGCTACGCAGCAGTTGAAAAGCGAAGAGAGGACGCAGGTGACTGACCCTTTAAACAGTCATAAACAGACCCTTTGTGCTGTTCCCAATCGGTACCCTCGCCTCGCTTGAATATAAGATCCTTCCTTAACATCTTAACACTTGCATTTCAACAAGAAATATCCCAAATTGGGAATAAACTTGCTCGCCGAAGGCAGCAAGGAGTCAGGGGCGCAGCCCCCTGGTTAGGCGGAAAGCCCGCCGAAGGCGGCGACAGTATTTAAATAAAACTAAAATGTTAACCCTTAATGCAAGTGAAATATGCAAATTACAAATACCTTTTAATTGTGGAGAGAGGAGGTGAGTGTGACGTTTTATTCTCACAAACAGAATCGCACTGGAGAAGAGGCACTTTGCAGAGAGATGAGTTTCATCAACTGGCCTCTTGGCCCCCTTGACGCAGATGGATTTGCGCTCTTCTGAAACAAAGAAATATTTTTTTTTTAATCGGCTTCTATCATCATATTTTAAATATTCAATAAAGATTATTTTATTAAATAATTGTTTTATTTTCCCGTAATCCTTTCCTTTCTCATGTTTAAATACAAAATTATATTAGTATTGGATTGGGATGAAAATAATTTCCACCACAAAATGTTTATCGGGCGGGTATTTAGCTTTGCTTCAAATGGGAAATTAATACAATTTAAATTAGAATTTTTACCTCAATTCATAAAATATAAAATAAAAAACAATTTTTGGAAATATTAAAAAAAAAAATTGAGTGATTTTTATGGAAAATTTTATAGAAAAGAATAGAATTGAAGTAATTTGTCCCCTCCATCCCTCTTGACATATTTAATTATTAATTGATAAAGGGATGTAAGGAATTCTGAAATAAAAAGTAATAATTATCAGCTAATTTAATTAATGTTTTTTTAATTTTTTTTTATGTCTGTTAATCAAATTATTGTATTAAATTATTAAGGCTTACCTTGTTTAATGATATTTAATCGCTCTCCATTTTCTTTAAAACATTCTGGCTTAAAACAGCTGAAGTTTTTTACCTCTATTTGAAAATTTCATGAAATATATTATATATATATACATATGATAGTGTGCTCTACAAACTCCAAATGAAAGGGATGTCTTTCGGTCTAAATCACATATAAAATAAAAAATAAATAAATTTAATATTAAAAGATTAGTCCCTGACGTCCGGAGTTAATTTAAAATAAAAATTTAGTGTTTTGATTTTGTTATATCAAAAATTATTGAGGCTTACCTTGTTTTATGATATTTAATCGAACTATATTTCCTTTGAAACATCCTGGCTTAAAACAGCGGAATTATTTTCTCTTCTTTTATTATATACAATCAGTAATTTCATTTCTATCCATTTGAAGAATAAAAAATTCTATGATATATATATATTTGAGTGACATAATGTTCTCTCGGAGCTCCAAATATATGAGTTGAAGAGGAGTCTTTTGATCCAAATCACATCTAAAATGAAAAAATAAATCATTTAATGAAGATTTTTAACATAAATAATTATATAAAGATTATTATATAGAGATTTGAAATAATGAATGATTAAAATACTATCTTAAAAATAAAAAAATCCAAAAATGTTTTATATAAATACTTCTAAACATGTAATTAAATTATTTGTATTGGTTAATCTTGAATAATAATTTTACAAACTAGGGATAAACGAAATAAGAAAACTAATTTTAAACATAACATATATTATTTAAACAAATTAAAAATGAAAAGGAAAAAAATAAAAATTATTTGTCAAAGTGAAGGAAATAGTGAATGAGTTAATAAAAGGAATAATCTATTTAGTTTATATAATGCAGACATTAAATTAAAAATAAATATTAAATGATTAAGAGAAATAAAATTAAAAAAATGAAAAAATAAAATTTGACAGACTGTCAAAGAAAGGTTATCCTGTTAAATCACGAGTTTAGAATATTTTTAATTATTTAATTTATTGAAAATAATAATCCTGAACCAATTAAATAAATATTTAAATGCATTACTGACCTTAAAATTAAGATGAAATATAAATAAGATGAATTGATGACATATGAAAAATATTTTAAGCAGATTTCGTTGGCTAAGTCATGGATGAGATAAAGAGACGAGGCATTCGCTTGCGTTTTCAATGGAGTCAAAGTCAAAGCCAATCGAGCTTCTCGATTTTATTACTTCTTTTGAAAAAAATTATTATAATTTATATAAAAATAATTAAATATAATTCATTTTTTTAATTTAAAAAATGATTTACAACATTTAAATATTTAGATATGATAAAAGTAATTATTTTTTATTTATTAGTAAAAGAATTTTATGACTAGAATAAGTCATATTTTATGTATAAAAACAAATTTTCAAAAATGCAAATAAATGACAGTAAAATAACAAATCTTTAATTAAGTTCCGAATCATTTTTTATCTAATTTTCCCATATTCACGCATGTGGATCAGAGTTTTTTTCGCTACCATAATTTTTTACGTAAAATGTTTTTTACAAATTTTTTACGTAAATTACTGGTACAGTTTTTTTTGTAAAAAACTCATGTAAAAAATCCATCCCTGCCCGCTTCCAGATAGTTCTAGATTCCCTTGCATAAGCGCTGCTGCTCTTATCGGTTGAAGATCAAGAGTGAACCTGGCAACGCAAATATTTCAAGCTGCAAGTGATGCAGGTTGGCAACGCTGGCACTCCATGGATTGCTAACTTTTGGCCAATCCATCATCAGAAATATTTAATTTTCAATCATATTATTTCGTCCTCTATTTCCATCAACACCAATAAATAATTCCGTTTTAAAAATTACACGGCATTTATTCAATGTTTACGCTTCAGAATCAGAATCAGGCAAGTTGCTAAAATTTATAAAAATAAAAATAAAAAAAAATGAAACAATATTGAGGAATTAATTCTAACCTCTCCTTCACATCTGACATTTATTTATAAATAAATTTTTAATTTATTTCAGGTGCTTTATCACCTTTCACAATTCACTTCGGCTCTTTCGCCGCGGACACATCAGCACCGAAATACTGCACCAATAAAAATCAAATCTGAAGATAACATTTGCTATGCTGAGAGCTTCCAAGAGGTCATTTTCCTTTCTTTAATTATTATACCTTAATACTTAATTAAAAATAGATAAATAATCAATTTGATTCATAAAATTCAAATTTTTATTCCATTTTAATTAATTTTTTTAACTTTTATCATTTATGACGAAATCTTGATTAATAAAAAGTAAACTCTTGCTGAATCATTCATCTTTAATCAAATGAATATTAATTAATAAAGAGATATTCAAATAGAAATAAAAAAAATTAATTCTCTCTTAATAGTATTAAAAAAAAGTATATTAATAAATAAATATCTTGTTTAAAATTAAATGTTAAAGCAGCAAATATATTATTTTTAGAAATCCACGGAACGTGGATCAAAGGGTATCCATTTGCCACTAACTAAAATTGAGTATTTTGAGTTTTTGAAATTTTAAAATGTAATTGTCAGTTTTATTTCTAATCCTTCTCTTTATCACTAATATTCTATTTCCAAAGAAATCATTCACGTCAAATTTTTGGAATCTTCAATGACAAATACATTAAAAAAAATGTCTCACACAAACCAAAGTTCATTATTAAATTATATACACCCTTCTTTTCGCATTATATAAATGTAATATATTTGGATTTAAATAAATATTCATCGGACCTGCAGGGAATCCCCCTTAAAAACTTTCGGCCACGGGGAGGGGGTAGGCATCCCTAAACCGTAGCATAAGGGATAAGAGAAGAGTACTCTACCCTTGCGATACGGCTCAATTGTTGTGATTTCTTTTTATAGTCTTTTTGGCATCTTAGGCCATTTAAATCCATGTATATTTCTTTATACAAAGTACTATACCAATAATTTAAATAAATATTCAGAGGTTTAATTTAATATAAACAATAAATAAAAAAATCTTCATAGCTCACTTAAAATCAATTTTCACAAGTTAGATGATTATTTTTTTTTAGAACATTTATCCGAAGATTTAAATATTTTTGTAAATCCTCTTCTTATTGGCCATTTTTGTATTCTTATAAACGAAATAAAAATCTTTCTAGCTAGGCTCATTAAATGAATAATTATTCAAAGAGAGAAAAAAAAAACAAGAAAAAAGCAGCTAATGTAATTTCTTTAAATTAAATTAAAAGTCAGAAAATTTCTTTCTTGGTCAATTCAAAATGATAATAGAGAAAATAAATAAAATGAATTTCTTAAAAAATTACAGTTTCATTTTCAGAGTATTTTTGACATCTGGCTGACACGTTTTCGCAATTTCCACTTGTTTCGGCACAATGAACTGGCGTCTTCAGAGCCAATTGAACTCTTCACTAAATATCTTATAATAGAAGAGTTGAATTGACTCTGAAGACGGAGTTCATTGTGCCGAAACAAGTGGAGATTTGCGAAAACGTGTCAGCCAGATGTCAAAATGCTCAGAAAATAAAACTGTAATTTTTTAAGAAATTCGTTTTATTTATTTTCTCTATTATCATTTTGAATTGACCAAGAAAGAAACTACTGACTTTTTAAATTAATTTAATTGTATACTGGTCTACACTAAAAACTTTCAATAGTAATTTCTTTATTGAGATTCAGCCCACGGCTAACGTTTCGGTCCTAAGTTTGGACCATCATCAGTTCAATATCGAAAGCCGACTCGATCCTCTCATATATAACGAGAAGGACATTTCAATTTCTACCAATAATAGCATTTTGTGTTTTTAAAAGTGCATAAGTCTCATTCTTGCACTTGGAGCCCTCCTGTTTCGGGGAAAGTATATACCGGTATGCTTTTTTGACATAGCCCCAGCTTTTAAACTTAGGACCGAAACGTTAGCCGCGGGCTGAATCTCAATAAAGAAACTACATTGGCTGCATTTTCTTCTTATTTTGTTTCTCTTTTCTTTCCTGATATGATTATTAGAATTAGAATTTTAATTCTTTTTGTTTTTCATTTTTTTTTTTAGGCATTAAATAACTGCACCGAATTTCCTTTAAATCATTTAGCTAAAATCTACAAATGTTCTTCAGAAGATGATCTCCAGAACTCAACACGACGTTTATGGCAGTTGTATTTATCAGCGAAGCCGCCTCGAATTCGTTTAAAAAAATCCTCTTCCCCATGGACGGTGTCCTATACGTCATCTGATTCTTTTTTTGAGAATAAACATGGATTTCCCGTGTCGGCACTTGACAGACATTTTCAATCAATTACTCAACTTCTACAGCATCAGCAGCCATTTATATTAAATAGTAAGTGGTTTGAACGCTCACGATCTGAGGGTTCCCGATGACATTTTTCTAAATTATATTGTCTAGCAATTAATTTAGAAAAATTCTAATTTGACTTGAGAGAGGATCGGCTATGTATGTTGTAAGAAAGTGTAAATAACCAGCCGGACTCAGTTTTTGGCATGAAGATTATTCAAATGTAGAAGAGAGGAACCTTTCCAAAGTGTGAGTAATGAAAAATTGTATTAGGAAATTTATTTTCTCTTCTATTCAATAGAAAATAACACAGAGGAACAT
Source organism: Euborellia annulipes (assembly GCA_023213315.1). Lineage (NCBI taxonomy): Eukaryota > Metazoa > Arthropoda > Insecta > Dermaptera > Anisolabididae > Euborellia > Euborellia annulipes. Next base: position 127,813 of record JAKCPI010000004.1, read on the forward strand.
AAAATAAATTTTTCTGCGGCATAAGCTTATGAAGTCAATTTAGATTTGCTGACGAAGTACTCAGATTTTGTTTGATTTGACTCAGGTTTTCATGACCGGACCAAAGACACCAAAGGAAATTCCGTACAAAACCCTTATTAATATGTTTTTGTTTTTTATAATTAATTTTATATTAGTCTTTGCATCATTTATAGAAATTTGGTTGTTTGAAATCATTTAATAATTTTAAAATAAACGTTTAAAAAAATATTCTCCTTCTTCTATAATGTGATTTCCAGTATAAATTGGATTGCCTTTATCTCAAAAAGTAGAGGCATTTCCACATTATATTGGTATTCAGCAGACCAAAATTACCTAAAATTGTTTAGCCGAAAAATCAGTGTTGCCCTGTGTTATTAATATGTTGTGGAGGAATCTAGAGATGTCTATAATTCCTTGAACTCTAAAATATATATTTATATTTCTCTAATACTCTGCCTGGACTTCTCTCTCTGTTCACAGAGTACCTTGGTAGGAAATTCTTATTACTTTCTGAGTTGAAGTAGGAATTTCCTCCACAGAGAGAATATTCAAGCCTATGAATTAGATTCATAGTTGTAGTTGAAATACTTAAATCCTTACTGAACACGAAATAATAAATAAATAAAAACTTTTAATTTGACGTTTGTGTGTCACGAACACGTAGGTTGGCCAAAAAACTAAAATTTTTTTTTAACTTTTCAGATATTCAAATCCGACACTTCAAGACAGAACGTAACATAGAAGCAGAAAAGTCACGGAATCCTACGCTTTTTCAACGACTCAAAAAATATTTCATACCAGCTTTGCCTTCCCAGGAAACGCCAAAAACATCAGCAGACGCGAATTTTCAATCGCCTTTGTCTGATCATCCGACGCCAATCCCGGGGGAGACCTCAACAGAGAAAACCAGTGAGAAATTATCAGGTAGCCTCCACGCTTCGATTTATTTATTTATTTATTATTATTACATTTTATCTTTTTTTTCTAGCTTTATTGAATGATAAATCTCTGAGTCGAGATGAACAGCAAAGAGTCAAATTGGCATTCGCTGAAGGCTACGTTGCGGGGACGACGAATCGGCCTCCCAGCAGAACTATGCGATGGTTTAAATTCTTTCAGCAATTCTTGACCGTTGTCCTTTTTATAGCGATATTCGCTTCCCTTTTAGGTAAGAAAGTTCTTTTAGAAATCGACAGATGAATAGATTGAATAATTTTTACTTTCTCTGACCTATATACAGTATGTATATATATAGAGAGAAAGTAGTGGATTCATATCAAAAATTCAATGTCGAGATTTTGAGGTCTCCTGAGTACAAAAAAGGGAGTCCCGCAAATTGGTCTGTCTGGACAATTTTAAGCATGGAGGAAATGAGGTAGGAGGTTGAAATTTTATATTTAAGTTAGGCACCTCCCGAACATTTTAAGCTGGGCATACACGGCAGATCCAAAATCCAAATTGGCCCGGCACCGATCCAAAACTCGCCGTGAATAGGGAAACCGAGTTGGCTCGGCCACCGTTAGTTGGCTTTGCTGGATTTCCATCCGAGCCGAAATCCACAGAGCCAAGTCCACGAGCCTTGGATTTGTCCTCGTCGTGTATGGTAGTTCACCGAGCCAAAGCCAAAACTTGCAGCGTTTCCAGATTCATATTTATCTTTTTTAGATCCTTTTGATATTTTTCTTAAATTTTCTGAAGAGATTTTAATTAGAATAATTATTTAAATATTTTTTAAATCAAATTTTTAACAAAATTTTGAAAAAGAACTAAACTAGTTAGTGACTTGCACGACTAACTGCATATAAGGGGAAGTGAGTATTTTTGGTGTAGGTCGAGGGTCCGGTGGTGCAATGGACAGCACGCCTATGCCCCGGAAAGGATGGAGATCCTGGGTTCGATTCCCGGGGGCCATGGGATGTTTGGCCTCGCCAATAAACACTCACAGCTTTGTTATATAATTATTTTAAATTTGGCATAGCATAACATCAAGCTACTTTTTTTTAGCTTCCGCTAGTGGTTCTATGTTCCGAATTCAGCTGGGGAATCAAGTTGAAGTTGATCCTGAAGAAATCCATGTCACTTTCGATGACGTCAAAGGAGTAAGTTTTATTTTCACTACTCTTGAATGATCAAATCAAATTATTAATAAACAAAAAAAAACCTTTACAGGCAGATGAAGCGAAACAAGAATTGCGTGATGTCGTTGAATTTCTAAAAAATCCGGATAAATTCTCTCTTCTTGGTGGGAAATTACCAAAGGGTGTTCTTCTTGTCGGACCACCTGGAACGGGCAAAACCCTTTTGGCCAGAGCAGTGGCTGGTGAAGCCGGCGTGCCCTTTTTCCATGCTGCTGGACCTGAATTTGATGAAATCTTAGTCGGCCAGGGAGCCAGGCGGGTCAGAGATCTTTTCAGTGAGTACAAAACATCTCCTTAGCGAAAATCGACTAAATAATTTTTTTTATTTCATATATCCCTGGTTCTCTTCTCAAGAATTGGAAAAATTTGGAAAGTGAGAAACCCTCTCTAGGCTCCTATCAATTTTCCCCGTGTTCGGTCCATTCTCATCACCTTTGAGCTAGTAACTAGAATTTTTTTTTTTTTTAATTTCAGAGGCAGCAAAAGATCGTTCGCCATGTGTCATTTTCATCGATGAAATCGACTCTGTGGGTGCAAAACGAACCAATTCTGTACTCCATCCATATGCTAATCAGACAATTAATCAATTGCTAACCGAAATGGATGGGTAAGAAAAAAATGTCAATTTCCACGTCTCTTCTATTTATTAAATAATATAAATTCGTTGACAGGTTTCACCAGAATGAGGGTGTGATTGTTCTCGGGGCAACCAATCGACGTGAAGATCTTGACAAGGCGCTATTACGACCGGGACGATTTGATGTCGAAGTCAATGTACCAACACCGGATTATACAGGCAGAAAGGAGATTCTTGATCTATATCTTGGAAAGGTAATTCCAAAATTATTAGAGCTCTTTGGGCAGAGATACTACTTTCTTATTTTATTTTTTAGGTGTTAAGTAAGGATGTCGATATCGATACACTGGCGAGAGGCACAACTGGATTTACTGGCGCTGATCTTGAGTCGATGGTTAATCAGGCAGCTCTACGAGCAGCCATCGATGGCGCCGATTCGGTCACAATGAAATACTTGGAGAATGCAAGGGACAAAGTACTTATGGGTATGTAACAATTGCACGAGATGAAGAACACAGTGAGTGGCATCAAATAACAAAAAATGTGTGGGTAATGCATTTAGAACCGCATCTCTTTTCTAAAAAAAAGTTCTTATTTTTATATTTACTCTTGTTAGAGTATATATATACTCAACTTCAGATATGAGTATAACTTTTATTGAATAGATAACGCTGACGCCACACATTCTTTCCCCGAAGCTAAGCCGGCGCTCCATGCACAGCTGTCTGTAAACATCTAAATTCAATTCTATTTTATTCCTCTCTCTGTAATTTTTTTGGAACCTGTAATCTCTTTCATCACCATCAATAATCTTGTTACTTGTAACTGCCTCGAAAATCCACGGCAAGGTTACATTGACTATCCAATTCATCAATGCAGTTAATGTAAATTCCTTTTTTTTTCAATTATTATTTTTATTAGAATTCCTTCTTTTTTTCAAATTTTTTATAATTTTAAATTTAATTATTTTTTGATGTAATATAATTTATTATTGATGTTTTTAGGACCTGAACGCAAAAGTCGTCTGCCTGACGAGGAGGCAAATCGAATCACAGCCTACCATGAAGGAGGACATGCCATTGTTGCCTACTTTACTAAAGATTCACATCCATTACACAAAGTCACAATCATTCCTCGAGGACCATCACTAGGACATGTAAACAAATTTTATTCTCTTAAAATTATATCGACTGTCCTTTTATGAAATTTGAGATTTGAAAAGTGTTTCTATATTTCTCTCTCAATAAGTTGATTTTTTGTTTTCTGAAATGGACCAGTTAATTGTTTTTCTCAAATCGGCCTACAATTATCTTTACATTTTTTTTTCTTTATTTTTATTTTATCTGTATTTATTTGACTGAAGTTAATCAATTAAATACCAAATTGAAAATACGCCCAAAGGCAAGCTAAATAAATATTTTCCTATTTCTAGACTGCCTATATTCCTGAAAAAGAGAGATATCACGTCACAAAAGCGCAGCTTCTTGCCATGATGGATACAATGATGGGCGGCCGAGCTGCGGAAGAGCTCATCTTTGGTCCTGATAAAATCACCTCTGGCGCGAGTAGTGATCTCCAAGTAAGGCTTTCTTTTTCCTTATCTCATCTTGAGTAATTTGAATTAAAAAAATATGTTGAATTTCAGCAAGCAACTGCCATCGCTACCCACATGGTTAAAGAATGGGGCATGTCTGAGAAGATTGGTCTGCGCACAATGGAGGCACCGAAACAGAGCATAGTTATCAACGAACTCAGTCCGAGTGTTAACGAAACTGTCGATTTAGAGATCAAAAGGATCATGATGGTGAGTTAACTAGAATATATTGTTTTAAATGGAGCAAAAAATAAACACGAATATTTAAATGGACCCTGTTATGCATTAGTGTGTCAAGCGCCAGCTACCGAGATTTGAGAAAATTAACAATAAAGTTTTGTTTTCATTGGATTATATATAATTTTTGTTGTCAATTGTGCAAGTAACATTAAATATAAATTCTTTTAGGACATATTTCATAAAAAATACTATTAATTATAGCATTTGAAACAATATTCCGTGCTTAACTCAATTTTGAATTTTTTGGCGCTTGGCACACTATTGCATAACAGGATCCAAATAGCAGTTAATGCCATTATTGATGCAACAACATCATTCAAAGACTGATCGGTTTCCCCATATTTTGTATCTCAACGAAATCGAATATTTCCCTTTGATGCGAAAAGACAAAAAGAAAAAACTAAAAAATACAATTGATATGCAAAAAAGTTAGCTATTCATGTATTATATAAAAAAAAAAAACCTTTGGAGAAAAAATTTACAATTTTTTTTGGATTATTCGGAGCTCTTAAAATAATAATTCATTTTGAGTAAAGAAAGTATGGAAGCAGAAGCAGCCAAGAAAGAAAATACTCTGAATGACTTTACCAATCAGCTGGTTGGTAAAGCATTTAAAGAATTAAAATTAAATATACACATTAAACACTAGGTTATTTGTTTCAAAGGTTTTATTAATTAAAAAATTAACACTTGATACGTATTTCGACAATTCCTTGTCATCATCAAAAGTCATTAGAATGTAATCACTTCTGATGATGACAAGGAATGGTCGAAATACGTATCAAGTGTTAATTTTTTAATTAATAAAACCTTTGAAACAAATAACCTAGTGTTTAATGTGTATATTTAATTTTTAATTTACAAAATGTTTCAACGAGAACCAACGGTCGAAACTTTAAATCTCATTTAAAGAATGTTTTCTTGGCGGAATCCAAAAAGTGGTTTTCTCTGTGAACAAAATATCTCAAGAACGAAAAGAGCTAGGAGGTTGAAATTTTATATTTAAGTTAGGCACCCCCATGGGACGTAACACGAAACTTTTGAACAAAATCGACCAAAAAGTACTAGTACTTTACTGATGTAATTTTTCAGTTTTTTTCGATTTTTTTAAAATTTGCTCCGAACGATTTTGTTTAAAATTCAAAAATCAAGTATTTTTTAGATGCTCTTTAAAATGTATATTCTCATTTTGCCCTTGAAATCTTCTGAAGACCACTTTACTCTTGTACTCCATAGAAAAGATAAGAGAAATATTAATAGTTACTAGGTAACAAAAAATATAAATATTTTACATCTTGAAATTCGAATGCACCGAACTATCGGAAACTAAACATATGACGACACAAAAAATCTGGTGTGACAAGCACAGAAAACAACCACGCGACCAGTCACACCAGATTTTTGTAATTTTATTGGCTCGACTGCAGATAGATGCTAACTCTTCTCTCTCTTTCTCACTTGCAGGAATCCTACGAGCGGGCCAAAGCCATCCTGAAAACTCATCAAAAAGAGCACAAACTTCTCGCCGAGGCGTTATTGAAATATGAAACGTTGGATGCTGATGACATCAAAGCGATCATGATGGGCAGCGATGCCCTCCCCAGCGCTCATAAGGACAAATCCGCCGCTGCATAATACACCCTCCGTCGCCGCGGCCGACGACGTCACCGTCGCTGATTCTGACTCATCAATTTCATTTATTTTTATTTTTTTATTTTTTTTTTAATGTACAAATCTTCATTTCTTTTTAAATTATCAATAGAGGACAAATTTCTAATCTTATTTTTTTTTTTCTTGAATTTTATTCTTTCTTATTTTTTTAGAGGCTTTAAAAGACTTTAATTAATATAAATAATAAATTATAATATTGAATATATATATATATATAAATATATTATTATGATGTCTATTAAATAGAATCAAAATAATATAATAAGTACTACTTAGATTAGGTGACTTTATTTCTTATATCCAGCTCCGAATGAGATTAAAATTAAATAAATATTTATTTATTTCTATTATCCTTTTTAAAAAAAAATAATAATTGCGTGCTCTACTCTCTGATCGGCAAGGTACTCGATTTTAAGTAATGAAATACAAGATACCAGTTACTTAGGGATTTGTGTAATTAGAAGAGAGCGGAAAATAGTTTCTTATTTTCTATTCTATTTTAGCCAAATAGTCTGTAAAAAGTCTGTTTTTGGCAAAAAAGTCACTGTCAATTTTAATAATTAATAATATGAGAAAGTAAAAGAAATAGAGAGCTTATCTCTCGATAACAGAAATATGTCAAAGTTCTTTAGAATTTAATTAAATAAATAAAAAATGAATAATTTAGTCGTTGAGAAGACAGCGATCTTTACATATCGGTATATTAATTACAGTATATCGATAAATATAATGTAAAATTGCTAAGTCTCCTTTATACGCTGACAAATTAAAAAAAAAGTATTTGCTATCTTGAATTTCAGATACTCAAAAAAAGTAACGCAATACAAGATACTTATTACACTGCCCTTGCTGGAACGAGTTACAAGATTACAACTGCAATTGGTATCTTGTATTTCAAATCTATCTTAGGGTTTGGACCCCGTGAAAACAGAAACCCGTTCACCGGGTTTCCGGTTTGTGAAAAACCGAAAACCCGGCTTTCAAAAATTCCCGGTTTTCTCCAAACCCTAATCTATCTGATTAACGCCGATCCCGGGCTAGACTAACGCACATTATTCAATATATGCCTGAATGGCATTCATAGGCCTATTCTATATAGACCACCAATATAGCATTCTCACCAGGCGTCAAGAAAAATTTTTTTTTAAAGGTCGAAAGCAATCAAATTACATGCCCAATTAAAAAAAAATTCAAAAATTAGAGCATTTAAAAGAAATTTGTTAAAAAATTAAAAATATTTTACATTTTTTTGGATTTAAATAATTTATACAATAATACAATCAAGATATTTTCGTATGCCTAATTTTCAGATTATTTACAAACTTGTTTTACAGAAGGCGGGGAGAATTAGAACAAATTAGGTAGGAATCATGGGCGTATCCAGCTCAAAACGGAAGAGGGGAGGGGGCAATTTTTCTAATATCTATTTTATTATTTTATTAACTGAAGATAGGAGATGTCATCACTAGTAGTTTTTATCTTTTCACAGATGGCGTGAATTTTTCAATTTTTTATATTTATTTTTATGTCAAGTTTGGAAGAGGGAATAGCTCCCCCCCCCCTGGATACGCCCTTGGTAGGAATGAAAAATGTATGCTTTATGGATAACTACGTGTCAAGGCAAGGGTCATAACTCTTGAAAGAGTCTGTGTAATTAACGAGTAAAAAAGCAAGCACAGCGCCCGTAAAAGCCCCAATTTGTTGCCAACTGCAACAGTAGAAGAGAGCTTGTCCCGTTGAATGCGGTCCTTGATGAGAAACCAACAGACGAGCGATTGCCATTCGAGTGTAGGCGAACAAACCCATTATGATAATCCACACAAACACCTAGAATTAAATAGACCAATTAATCAGTGGGGAAAAAAAAGGAAAAATCTGGTGTGACCGGTCGGACAGCACAAACTTTCCTTCGGTAATCGAAAGTTATGTACTGTGCTTGTTAGACCTGATTTTTTTGTGTCAACATATATTAAGTTTCCGACAGTACGGTACATTTGAATTCAAGAAGTAAAATTTATAAGTATGGGAAAATATTTATCTTTCATGTTGTGAAAACCACTTTTTGGATTCAGAGGTCCACAAAACGTGTATCTCCATCAAAAACTCGATAACGAATTGTAAAAGAAATAAAAAAATCTTACAACAAGAGTTACGCCTGCTGTAGACTTCTGCAGTGGCGGATGAGGACTCATTGCTGCTATAATGCTGATATAAGTGCTGAGAAGGAAAACAATCCCACTGGTGATCGAGATCGATTTTCGTCCAGCTTCGGGGAGATATTGCCCTATGAAACAGGCAACTGGCATCGCGATCTGAGGCAAGGTCAGAGACAAATGGTAGGTCATTATGCCAAATGGCATACACGAATAGGCCTGAATAGCTGGAAGAAACCCGTAGCAGAAGAATGCGACGCCACTGCAACAAAAAGTTTATTTTTCAGCTTACTTATGGAGATTCAGGAGGCCATATTGAATCTTTAGACCGAAACTACTGAGGCATTTTAAAGTATTTTTTATGCGGCTTTTTTTAATGATTAAAATTTGTGAGCATTTTACATAATAGAATGCTTTTTTGTAATTACGATTAATTAATATATATAGAAAATGCAAAAAACGTTCTATTATGGAAATTGTAATTTTTTTTTTTTTAATCCAAAAATCACTAATATCCAACCTATAATAATTAAATAAAGCAGTGACCAAGTCAAATAAATTTCTTAATTAGGCCTAGTTAATAATTAACGGCCAAATAGTTCAGCACTCTTGCAAAAGATGGCAGTCTAGTCTAATAGTAGGCATTATCAGATCACTTATAAGCCTATATTTATAAATTTTTATGTTGTTATAAATAAATGATGTACATAATATAACCACTGGTAAAGCCCGCGGAAGGTCGAGGGCTACACCCCCTGGACCCCCTTGATCGCCTTTGGCGAGCAAATGCATCAAATTTATTCTTGCTGTTTGGAAATTTTTAAATTTCCCGCTCCCGCTTCACTTCTTGTAACTCTAACTAATCAGCGTCCTGATCGGCACAGTCGGAAGCTAACGCTTTATATATAGTAATGATATTTATAAATTATTCATTATCAAAAGATACGAAAATCAAACAAATACACAATATAGCCCTATCATCCTGCCATCTATTGACAAATTTTCGTAATAGTTGGTCTATTTGGCTACATTTTTAAGACCCCTAACGCCATCTAATCGGCAAAAACATGCGTACAGCTTTGCCTCCTGAAGCGGGTTTAAATAATAAAATAAAATCACTAACCAAGAGAATGAATTCAAAAGATAAACTTCTTTTAGATTGATTGATTTTTTCACAATATTTTGATGTTCGTTTTCTTCATCGATTTCAATTTCTTCATTTTCTGGTAAAATCTTGGGATCGGTAAGACGAAGTTTATCCATTATAAGGAAACTTACAAAACTTAAAACATACAAAATATCAAGAATAATGAAAAACATCCGGATAGAAAATAACGGTTCGATATCTTTGTCTTTATCTTTACAGTTGATGATTGCGGTGCCCTGGATGAGAGCCAGAATTGACGGAATCATCGAGCTGTTGCCGTCGCCGATAAAGAATGATGAGAGAAATCTTGGATGAAAATGTCGCATATATGGAAGGAACACAACCTACGAGTGAAAATATTTTTATTTTGTATTGAAAATGATGCATCCTAAAGGCGGCTACACACGTAACTGCACACTTGACAATCATGCATGTGCAATCTTTTTGTACCAGCATGCACAAGCATGCTTGGGCAAGAAACAGCTTATGCCGAAAATTAACCTAAAAATGTCAAACTCAGTTATTTATTCGAAGGTAACAAGAAATACTCATTTGCTTTAAACAGGGACACAATAAATATTAATATTTAAATTGAAATTTTAAATGAATTAATATATATTAAATAAATATCAAATGTCAAGACTTCAATAAAATGGCGGAGAGTTTTGATTTCACATATATGCTTGTACATGATTAAAATTCAATCGAGCATCAAGCGGCTTGCACAATTAAAATGCTTGCGCAAAATTCTCCTACAGACGCTACAGTTTGCTTGTACAAAAAGATTGCACATGCATGCTTGTCAAATTTGCAGTTGCGTGTTACGTGTGTAGACGCCTTAAGATACCGTATACTCACAGAACTAGTGCAGGCCACAATAGAAATCACAAAATGAAGGACCATCAAAGTAATACTGTATCTGGAATTATTTATAAAGGCCGTATACGGATAGAAAAACGTGATGAAGAACATCGTGACTGTGGCCAACAGCAAAGAAATATTAATGATCCAACGGTCATATTTGATTTTATTCTTATCTCCAAAGATGCAAGAATAAATTATCGGTCCGAGATTCCCCCACCTGGGTGACTATAGTCAGATAGGAAGCCAACTTCCAACCCTCTGGAAGTTCCTGGATACAGAAAAAAAAAAATCAATTATTAATAGAGTTTAAAAAAATCTTTTTTAAACTATTGTCCTGAGAAAGGACTGGATTGGCAAGTAAAACATCGAATAAATTAAGTATTTTTCTGAATAAATATTTTTTTCATATATACGAAGAAGGGTGATAAAAAAAAAGTAAGGTACCGGTAACTTTATTTTTTGTCAAAGAATATTTATTTATTCATCAATATTTATGTTGTCCTCTTCAAAGTAATCCTCATCAGATATAATACTTTTTCCAAGCACTTTTTGCTATAGCCTTGAGCCCTTCCAGCGATGCAGTCTTATCTCCTCAACCGTTGCAAATCTCCGTCCTTTCCCTACACAGCTTGAAGCAGAAAGAGGATTAGACTATATGCCATCAAATCTACGGTTTCTACGGATTTCATTCCATTTGCCCCGCTTTGTCTCCAAGAAAATGTGGTTACTTTAACAAACAACAATTTTCAGAACGAGTGCTGTCCATGGGCGTAACTAGAGAATTTGGCTGGGGCGGGGGGGGGGGGCATGGGACCAGCCATCCTCCGGGGGCCTGGAAGGCCCCATATTTTCTCAATTTTTCTTGGAGTAGAGAGCTTTCTGGAGGGGGGGGGGCACCTACCTAGTTACGTCCATGGTGCTGGAATAAAGTCAAAAACTTCTTATATTTTTTACCTTTCAGATAACTATTTAAAATTAATTTGAAATAATATATTATAATAAAATACTGTTTATAAAGGAATAGATAAGATAATTTTTTAACAATCAAAATTCAAATTATTTTAAATGGTAGGTAGATAGGCAGGTAGATAATATTATAAATACCTGAATAAGGAGTGGCATTTCTATGAAAATACCGTTCACTCCTAACCATACGCTGATTCCAAAATATCCAGCCAAAATATGCGCCCTCCATTTGGAGAAATTAAATTTTATTGACTTTAAACGCATCTTGTTTCTTTGAATATGAAAGGCTGATTGGCAAAAAACTGAAAAAAAAAAAAAAAATATTATATAAAATTGTTTTCATTTAAAGTGTAATACTGAAGAAAAAATATGCTGGTATTTAGGGCCGTCCCCGGGGTCCCCCAGAAATCCCGAGAAAAATATTATAAATAAAGAAAGAGAAATAAATGGGAGTTAAAATTTTAAATAACCCAATCGCGGTGAAAACTCAGGTGGGTAACCCAGAGGGACCAGCGTGTTGAACGTCCCCTGGTAACCATCGGTATTTACATAATGCGTTCAAACTAGGGTGCGACCGAAACAAGATTTTCAGCCGAAACCGAAACCGAATATTCGGCCTCAATCTTAGTTTCGGCCGAAACCGAAACTTGTATTTCCTATAAAAAATTATTAATATTTTACCTTTTTTTTTTTTTGAAAAATTTTTTCGAGCTGCGGAAAATTTTTTCCCCTCCCGTGAAAAATCATTTTACCTTTTTTTAGCGAGACTAAATTTTTTCCGCACCTTTTCCGCTTTTGCAAATCATTTGACCTTTTTTTTTGCATGCGAGTCTCATCCCATCTTTTCAGATTCAGGTTTCGGCCGGCCGAAAGGTTCGGCTGCTTTTTGGCCGAAACTGGCCGAAACCGTAACCGAAACCGAATATTCGGTCGGTTCCTAGTTCAGTAACCCATGTAGTTGAGATGTTAGAGGCGTTGACAAAAGTCAATAGTGATACTCTTAAATCCACGGGAAGTAAGTTCGGATCCCAGACAGCTCGATGAATATTTATTTAAACCATTTGAATACCAATGTTATAAATAAATTTATCTGAACCCCAATATATATCGTAATTAATATCTATATAGCCTAAGATAACAAAAAATGGCCTCAGTAGCAGAAAGGAAATATTTTAAAAAAATTTTAAATGTTGGAAATTATAAAAAATATTTTATATTCTTTTGGGGAAATGGGGGGGGGGATCAGTTCATCCCCCACCCGCTCGAAAAAACTTTCTGGCTACGGGTCTGTTGGTATTTATAGGAATATCCCCAGAGTTTCCAAGATATTTGCAAAAAAGTGAAAAAAAGGACCTTTATCTCTATCCCCGCCGATTAAGTAATGGCGTAAATAACAACCCCGCAATGGGGGGAGGGAGCGCATAAAAAATATATAAAGGAATTTAAAAAATTAAATGTAGTAAATACATTTGATGAATATTTCAATAAAACTGTTCCATAAATAATCGACGTGATAGATAGACACAGGCAAAGTATAATAGTGGGGGCGCTAATCAATGTAGTTAAGCCATTGCTATTGTTTATAAACCCTAAAAGAACAATTGTGCCCTTTGTCAACCCCTCAGCGCCATTTTTACACTATTAATTGATCAAATAATTAAGAAAGCGAATATTTTTCTTCTTTCTCTCGAGATAATTATAGAAAAATTTTCCATTTTCTATCTACCTTGTTTTTGTTAGTTGAACGTGAACGTCGAGTCGACTCGTTCCATTTTCCTCGTCTCACTGGCTGGCGGGTCGTGTGGTTTTTCCATTCTGCTTTCGCCTCCGATCAGACATTCGCTAGTTGCAAATACAAGGAAAGAAGGAAGTATAAAGAGGAGAGAGGGAAGTGGAGGGAGGGGGGGACCTTGTGAACGGCTAAGAAATACAAAACCTGGCTGGCCACAAAATTATAATAATTTCAAATTATTAAAAAAAAAAAAACGTTAATATTAGCGAAATAAAAAATTATTCATGAAAAATAAATCTCACACCAGATTTTTTGTGTCGAGATATAGGCCTATTGAGTTTCCCGTTAAAAAGTAAAAAAGTCACTTGATTCAAAATTCCCTTAGTAGTCAGAAAGCTGACGACAAAAATGGGCAAGAGTTTTCTGAAGGCTAATATTTTCAGAATAGGTTGCATTTTAGTGAACGAAAGATACTCTAGAGTCAGCGCTTCCAGTACCGGGTTAAGCCGGTAAAGTTGCGGGAAGATGGTTTTTCGCAAATATCTCGAAAGCTATGCGGTTTTCCGCAAAAATTCATTTATATAAAAATAATCGAAATTAAATTACAAACAAAAATGGTCTAGTGCATAATCACGCTAAAGTGAACGGTTCGGGAGATTTACGAAGGGTGCCTAACTTAAATATAAAATTTCAACCTCCTAGCTCAATTCTTTCATGATCAAAAATGTCCACACACAGACCAATTTGCGGGACCCACTTTTTTTGGACTCAGGGGACCTCAAAACATGTATATTAGGGTGGCCGCAAAAAACAAAATTTTTTAATTTATTTCGGCCGAACATCCTAAAAGTTGTCTTTTGGCTAGAAAATGATAATGGCAAAGTTTTAGCTAAATTGGGTAACGTTAACCCGTGCCTCATCGGGGTTAAAATTTGGAAAAATTGCGATTTTATCTAAAAATTCGCAGTTTTTACTTCATAAAACGAAAACAAAGTATCGTAGAAAAATGAATCTTGGCTCATTTCATAGCAAATTTAATTCTCTTGAGGTTTTATATTAACCATTTTTTCATTAAAACTTATAGATTTAGTGATATTTACAAATTAGCATTTCGGTTTTGATATATTGAAATTGCTCTTTGTGAAAAATAAGTGGATAATCACAATAGAGACCATTCGATATAACAATTTGCCGGGAAAATATCCTGAAGGGAATGAAATTTTTACTACCCCATACTCTAGAATGCCAATCCTAAATTTTCGACCTCGAGGAACGAGTGGGGGGAGGGGGGGGGGGACAAAAACCTCAAAAATTAGAGAAATCTTCAGGTTTTTGCTTATATCTCGTAAACTATTTATATTTTGTGAAATTGACCGGCCGTATTTCGGTTAGTATTGAGTCTACGAATTCGTTTTATGTACCAAATTTTAGCAAATTTAATGCTCTACAACTTTGTATTGTGCTATATTTCACAAAATATAAATAGTTTACGAGATATAAGCAAAAACCTGAAGATTTCTCAAATTTTTGAGGTTTTCGTCCCCCTCCCCCCCCACACGGTTTTCGAGGTCCAAAATTTAGGATTGACATTCTAGATTATGGGGTAGTGAAAATTTCATTCCCTTCGGAATATTTTCCCGGCAAAATGTTATATATAATGGTCTATATCAGTGATTTCTAAACTTTATGTTACCACGCCTGCCTTAAAAATATTTAATCTTATGACGCCCCCTCCCCCATTTTATAAAATAATACAAAAACAAAAATTTTTAATGCTAAAAAATATATAATTTTATATTAAAGCAGGTTCAAAAAAAAAATTCCTAGTTATTAAATGAAAATTTTGAATGAAAAATTACAATTATAATTTTGAAATTAAAATTTTCTTTTTATTCTCGCCTCCGGCTCTTAAGAAGGCCGAAACGTCACAATAATTTTGGCTGCATATGACTAGGAATTTTTTTTTTTACACTCCACGAGAATAAATAAAAAAAAATATTTTTTTTTATTTATTCTTATTTATATTAAAACTAGCAATCATTTGGAAAATTGCCCCTGGTGGCCAATATTCGCCCCTCCCCTTAGGCTAGTTATTTTATTTTGAAATTATTTTATTTTTATTTTAAGCCCTTAATCCACCCCTGAGTAAAAGTATATTAAAGTAATTTGATTAACAAAATATAGGCCAAATAGAAAGAATATAATGGTGACTTAAGAAAAGATTTTAAAAAATGCCCTCGGGCTTGGTGTAGTTGGTAGCGTGTCTACCTTCTATACAGAACGTCGAGGGTTCGGACCCCTGGCAGTCCGAAATGGATACTAAATGGCTTAAATTGAAATGCCTGGACCCCCAATATTTATATTATTAATTAATATCGGTTATCGTATAAAGGCCTGAGTTGCCGAAAAGACTGTGTGAATGTGTGTGTGTGTGTGTGTGTGTGTGTGAATGTGAGTGTGAATGAGAAAGTGTTTAAAAATAAAAAAAGATAAAAAATAAAAAACAAATTTTTTTCAATGGCACCTACACTCTCCCTCCCCCTTTCAACAGCTCATATTCTCCCTCTACCCTTAGTGAAATGCAAAATATTTAATTTCATATTCAAAAGAATCGTTTTTCGCAGTCAAATTATTTGTTTCTATCATTTTTTTTTCAACGATAAAATGCATAATAATTACCTTTAATAAGACGCTAAGAGGGTGTGCTGGTTAACGGTGAGGCCAGGGTGGGTTACACTGTATTAATTATTCACTTTGATTCACTTTAAACACAAATAAAAGAGAGCAACTCAAACGCCTGCAAGCAGGCCGCGCTCTCGACTGAACGAGTGAAAATTGTCTCTTCTCTCTTTCGATAGGAATAAAACAGATCAAAATAACAATTCCCTTTTTATTAAAAGTAAAAAAAATACCGTTTGCTCTAATCTAACTATATTTAGAGCTGGAAAAAAATGTCAACAAGTGAATTGGAATATTCCAAGGCCTTTCTTAAATAATCAACCCTTCATCCCCCCCCCTAATCAAAATAATAATCAACGCTATTTTTTGAATGTTTTCTATTCATTTGGCTTCGATAAAGATAAAATAAATTTAAAAAACATTCTTTTCAATTTTTCAACCCTTTTTCCAATCCTAATAAATAAAATAATTAACAATGCTATCGCGTCTAGTCAGAAAAAAATTAACCCTGAAAAACTTCCCTGGATCCGCCTTTGGGTTTTACACATAGTATAATTTTCTAGAATGAATCTTACTTTAGGCCAGTGGTTTCCAAACTTTGTTACAAAGCTTCCCTTAAAAATATTTAATCGTATGATGCCCCCTCCCCTACACATTTAATAAAATAATACAAAAACAAAAATTTTTAATACTAAAAAATTTAAATTTATATAAAAATATTTTTGTTATTTATTCATATTTATTATTTTAATTAAAAACTCCGTCCCAGAATCATTAAAATTATTTTATTTATAAAACTAGCAATCATTTGGAAAATTGATCTTGGTGGCCAATATTCGCGCCTCCCCTTAGACTAGTCCGCGCCTCCCTAGGGAGGCGCGCCTCACAGTTTAGAAAACGCTGGTCTATATTGTGATTTTCCACTTATTTTTCAGAAAGAGCAATATCGTCGCCTGAATCACGTAGTGGCGTATCTCAATTTCTATCATTTTTCAGGAGGGCTGTTTATAGTTCGTGTTGTTATATTAAATGTTTAGATACGCAAAACCAAAAAACCTAAATAATACGAAAAAACATGGAAATACAGATTCGTCACTTTGTGACAATGTAAAGAACGCCAGGACACGGCCATACCCGTTGTATCTCAATTTTTAATTTTTTTGAGATATGTCACTACGTGATGCAAGCGACGATATATCAAAACCGAAATGCTAATTTGTAAATATCACTAAATCTATAAGTTTTAATGATAAAATGGTTATTATAAAACCTCAAGAGAATTAAATTTGCTATGAAATGAGCCAAGATTCATTTTTCTACGATACGTTGTTTTTGTTTTATGAAGTAAAAACTGCGAATTATTAGATAAAATCGCATTTTTTCAAAATTTTAACCCCGATGAGGCACGGGTTAACGTTTTCCAATTTAGCTAAAACTTTGCCATTATCATTTTCTAGCCAAAAGACAACTTTTAAGATGTTCGGCCGAAAGAAATTAAAAAATTTTGTTTTTTGCGGCCACCCTAATGTATATCCATCAAAATTTCGACATCGAATTTTTGACATGATCGCAATACTTTCTCTCTCTATAGGTATATTTTTTCATATATAGGGTAAGAGAAAGTAAAATCACTTATTTAATAAACATGTCATAACTAAAAATTACTCCGAAAAAAAAATCTATGTCAAATGTTAAAAAACCACAATTGCAGACCAAAGATTTATATTAATATATATAAAAAAAAAAATAAATTATTGAGATACAGTTTAAAACAACATTTTTTAACATTTTCAAAATGTTATATTTTTGTGGCCAGGTACGTTTAAAAAGAATAAAAGAGGAAGTTATTTATTAATGAGAAAATGTTAATTTCGCATTGGCGTGCGACGACCATCTCAACCTGCCAGAACCGAAACGTCAGCGTTGAATTTTACGTTGACTTGCTGCTGCTTTTCTTCTAGATTATTTCCACTTTGCTCTTGACTATTCCATAAATCCTCATTAAATGAGATTATGCAAAGCAAGGGCGGATCCAGAGGTGTTTCTCGGGGGGGGGGGTAATCTGGTGTGACTCGTCGCACAGCACACTATTTTTTTTTAATTTCGGTAATTTAAAAGCGCATTCTGTACTTGTTTGCCAGAATATAAATACACATCAAATTTTTAAGTATTAATTTTAAAAATTTTACATTAAAAATACATTTTTTTGCGAAAAAAAGGTATTTTTTCGAATCTCGGGGGGGGGGGGGGTAATTACCCCCTTTACCCCCCCCCCCCCCTTGTATCCGCCCTTGAAGCAAAGGCATTTTGCAATTTATTTTGTGATTCCCTTAGGGAAGAAGGAATTTATTTTTTTAATTCCCCAAAATTAACGGATATAAAATAAATTTCTTAATTTCCTCTACCAGGATCCATGTATTTACGCACATTTAAATTTTAATGGATTTATTTTCTCCCGTAGTCAACGCCTGGTAGTTTTATCGCCAGCCTTACAGCACTGGGTAAATTCGCATAATCAAATTCTGTATAGATGGATGCATTTTTTTTGGCAGAAATGGTGGTTTAAATACACCTAAGTAATGATGCTCAGTGGCGTCATTTCAACTTTTTCTTGGGGGGGGGGCAAATTTTTTCTTGGGGGGGGGGGCAAACATTTTTTTTTCTTAAAATTTACTTACAAATGGGTACTCAAATTTAGCCAAAACATATTTAATTTAATTAATTGTTTAATTTTGTACAGTTTGTATACTCGTAGATGTATTTTGGAGCATTTTATTTAGAATAATATAAAATTTTATAAAAATCAGAGCCCTTGGGGGGAGGGTAAATGCCCCCCCTGCCCCCCCCCCCCCCCCAAATGACGCCACTGATGATGCTGACGAAGAAAGAGATAGCTTTGAGAAGCCTTGACTTATGGCTCAGAGGTAGAGCATTCGCTTCTAGTGCCAAAGGTCAAGGGTTCGTATACCGCTCCAGGCGAGATATTTATATCAATTGAAATGGAACATGTTCTAAATGGCCTCACATGCCGGCCCGAAAAGGACAAATAAAAAAAACGATGTAAGAGCAATTCATTTTCACGATAAAAATCATGTCTGTGAGCAGTGCACACAAAAATGAATAAAATCAAGATAGTATACTCCTGGTATTGTATGGTGATGTGACTAGTCACCAAGACTGAGTTTATTTACGTTTTTTTTTTTTTGAAGATATTTTAGCTGAAATTTTTTAAACAGCTAATTGAAATATAATGAAAGTGTTGATATATAATATCGAAAAGGTAAATGAACACACGCTTGTTATTATATAAAAAAAATTAAATAGAAATATTTTGAGTTAGGTTATTACTAAAGAGGAAAATTGTTCAATGTTTTTTTATATTTTATATAACTTGCTAAAACCTTGACCTCTCAATTCCACTATAATAAATGAGTCGGTCGCAATTCAACATTATATCAGAATAAATAAAGTTGAATAAAAAAGCAAAGCACAGAGCTCTTCTCGAACACAAAAAGATGTTAATTTCAATATTGTATAAATATTTTATACCTCACTCGATAACGTTTTCGTGTATTTTCCATAACCGAAGAAAGATGCGTTTGGCGTCCGAAACGTCGAGCAAACTGCACATTTCCTTTCCTTAAGGTTAATTATTAAATCCAGGGCCAGAGACAGCCAAAAAGGCGGCCAAAAGATTATCTACTCTCACCCCCCACAACTTTTTTTTTAGTAAAAATTCTACCACTTCGCCCCCTCCACAAAAAAAAACCGACCCACTATAGCGCCTGCAATGTTTAAAACAATATTTTTAAAATGCCTCGAGCTTAGAGGGGCACATGTCCTGATGAAAGCCGGAAGATTCGGCCGAAACGTCGACAATTGTATTATATAAAGCGGAAAAGAAGGCGGGCGACGCGACTAGTAAAGTATATTGACCGTCTCCTACAATGTCTTCAAAAAAAATTACAAGGCATATCTCCTCAGCAAGTCATGAGCAGCTCAATAATTTATTTTTATATTCCCTTCCATACCCCCTCCCCTTCCCTTTTTACTTTCTCTTACCTATGTATATATGTAATATATATATAGAGAGAAAGTATTGGATTCATGTCAAAAATTCGATGTCGAGATTTTGATGGATCTTCACGTTTTGAGGTCCCCTGAATCCAAAAAAGTGGTTTTCGCGACATGGTCTGTCTGTGTGTGTGTGTGTGTGTGTCTGTCTGTGTGTCTGTGAACAAAATATCTCAAGAACGAAAAGAGCTAGGAGGTTGAAATTTTATATTTAAGTTAGGCACCCTCATGGGACGTGACACGAAGCTTTTGAACAAAATCGGCCCAAAAGTACTAGTACTTTACTGATGTAGTTTTTCAGTTTTTTTCGATTTTCTCAAAATTTGCTCCAACGATTTTTTTTAAAATTCAAAAATCAATTATTTTTTATATTCTCTTTAAAATGTATATTCTCATTTTGTGATTGAAATCTTCTGAAGACCACTTTACTCTTGTACTCCATAGAAAAGATAGGAGAAATGGTTGCCATGGTATCAAAATATAAATATTTTTCCACACTTATAGATTTTACATCTTGAAAATCGAATGTACCCTACTGTCGGAAACTAAATACATGTCGACACAAAAAATCTGGTGTGACAAGCACAGTACACAACTTTCGATTACCGAAGGTAAGAGAAAGTTGTGTGCTGTGCGCCAGTCACACCAGATTTTTATATATGGAATAAATTAATATCCAAATTGAGGCCTCATCAGTTTCCGAAATAAGGAAAACTTCAAAGGACCTTTGTACCTTCAACTCTTATAAGATAAATATTTGTGAAATGCAAAAAAAATAAATAAATAAATTATCTATAAATATTACAAATGTATTTTGGAGGACATAAATAAATATTATTATTATTATTATTATAATACTTTAACTACATAGACTAAAAAAGCCTCTTTAATCGGTGTCGGCATATTTTTCTGTCCTGATAGGAACTCCGGTTTTCTACCAGAAGCCATGATAGCAACAAAACTTAATTAAATATTTTTATTTTTGTACTTTGACAAAAAAGGAAGGTCATTTTGCATTTGCATTTGTTATATTTATTAGATTACTGAAATCAGTAACTTGAAACGTATAAGAGAAACTTAACTATAAAAAATTTTGAAAGCTCAAGAGATGTTTAAATTTTAAAAGCCAATGCAAATGTGATTAAATCTTATCACATCTCTCCTGTCAATTGAGCGATAAACGATCTTTGGAACTTTCGCCAGGGGGAGGGGAGGGGAATTTAAAGAAGGGGAAGAGGCATAAATTTAAAAAAATATATTTTCATTTACAAAAATAATTACATATAATACAAACATCAAACAATTCTTGTCATCTTACATTAGAGGAACTTTGAAAAAATACATTTGTCTTCTTTTTTTATTCTTCGCTCAAAGGGGCGGCTCTAGGATGAAGATATTGGGTAGGCAACTTTCCGGGGTGTCAACATTTTTATTAAAGTTATTGTTTTGTGAAATAAAAACGACAAAGTTGCGTTGACATATCAAATCACATTTATTAAAAGTACGGTAGTTGTAGCATAGAACTATTAAAATTGAACTCGGTTGTAGCTTATGCCAAAACTTACATTATTATTGGGTAGGCAGTTGCCTACCCTGCCTACCCGCTAAAGCCGCCCCTGTCTGCGCACATATCTCTGAACTATATACTTAATAAATAGACTGCTCCACAAAAAATGATTTTTTTTCAATATCTACTAGCTGTGAGAAAAATTCAAATGTTTCTTTAATTAAACTCACAGCTTTGTTGGATATGTTTTTTTAATATTTAAAAAAAAATTTAATTTTTCACTTATATAACAATTGTTATTATTTTACATTTAAAAGATTTAATCATTTCATTATTAAATTATTAATTAGCTTAAATTTTTCATTAGTTATTTGAACGGCCCCCGGGCCTTGGTGTAGTGGTTTAAGTAAACGTCATCTCTCAAAACTGGAAGCGATTAGTGAGATCCTCCTTATAATAACTTGAAAGGGAAACCTCTACCTCTGCTGCTCCACCGGGCAAAGAGCTAGAGTATTCTTCATTGTTAGTCAAATCTTCCCAATCAAGATGAAAAATATCAAACATTTTTGGCACCATCCTCCTTAAATGGAAAAGAGACACAACTCAAAAATGATCAATTTTGAGATTTTCTATAAAAATATGAGAAAGTGTCATTTCTTTCACTTCTAAGTATCACCCCCAGCAATCATTTAAATCCTTCGCGTTTTCCATTAAGAAAATAGAAATCTTTAAACTGCTTTCCTGAAAAAAGAGGCTTTTTGAGTTGAGTGATTTTTCCATTCAAGGAGCGACATGTCTGAATTTAGTTTTTCCAACTCTTGCCAAAAAGAGACCTTAGATCAAAATAATACTTAAAAGATTCCACTTGATGAATCAATCC
This sequence comes from Euborellia annulipes, assembly GCA_023213315.1. NCBI lineage: Eukaryota > Metazoa > Arthropoda > Insecta > Dermaptera > Anisolabididae > Euborellia > Euborellia annulipes. Next base: position 150,056 of record JAKCPI010000004.1, read on the forward strand.
TTTGGTTAATTTCTTAATTAAAATATAAAATCTTTATTATACACACAAATATATTACAAACGTAAGAAGGAATTTTGGTTTCCCTCCCGGGAGGTTTTAAAACGATAGCTAATCAATCAATCAGTCTATCACAGCTGCTTTTGTTCGGTTCGTCTTTGGCTAGAGTTGGAGAGCTAGGACCCGAGGCAAGGGTCGTAACTCTGGAAGCGATCGGTGTAATTAATAAGACCGAAGGCGAGCAGAGCTCCAATGCAAGAGCCGATTTGTTGCCAACTGCCGCAATAGAAAAGCGCCTGTCCCGTGTTATGCGGGCCGATATGCGAAACTAATCGCCGCGCTATCGCCATTTTTACGTAAGCGATAAGCCCCATCGCAAGAATCCAAACTATCACCTGCAAAGAATGGAAAAAATAATATTATTTCCTGCTTTACAAATTTGATATTTCATTACATAAGCAGTCAGTGGTGCTCCTAGAATTCGTCGGGGAATAGTATCAATTTATTAAAATAATATCAAATTATTGTTTTTGTTTTAACTCTGATGGTTTCTCCACATAACACATCACTCAATAAGCCTCCGGTCTAACTAAGAAAAACGAATTTTTTTTTTTTAGAAATTCCACTTTATTCATCATCATGCTCTCCTTCAATTCATTTTAACGCTCCCCTAACTTTTCGATGTCCTTTATGTAAAACGATTTGTTTTTGCTCTCAAGTAGGCATTCACTTCTTCATTTGAGCCAAATTTCTTTCCCTGCAAGGGCGGATACAAGGGGGGTGAAGGGGGTAATTACCCCCCTGAGATTAAAAAAAAAATACTTTTTTTCGAAAAAAATGTATTTTTAATGTAAAATTTTAAAAATTAATACTTAAAAATTTGATTTATATTTATATTTTGGCAAACAAGTACAGAATGCGCCTTTAAATTACCGAAATTAAGAAAAAAAATGTCTGCTGTGCGACCAGTCACTCCAGATTACCCCCCCCCCCCAGAAACACCTCTGGATCCGCCACTGTTTCCCTGTAGCATCTTTTTTATGTGTGCAAAAAGCCAGTGGTCGCTGGGGGTCCAAATCTGGAGAGTACGGTGGGCGGAGAAGCAATTCCAATTCATCTAATTTAACCATTGTTTTCATCGACTTGTGTGGTGGCATTGTCTTGAAAATTACTAAACTGAACTAACGATCTGAATGCCATGAAATTTTGACACGTACTGTTTGAAAGTTGGTACAGTGAGCGCCACAAATAAATTAATTAAGTGTTCATTTGTACAATTGTATACAAAGCCAATGGCAATGAATTTTTTCCTTGTTTTATACAAAAAACGTGCCCAGAGTAATAATGTTGTGATTTAAATAAAGAGATAGATCTTCTTTTTCCCTTCAAGATTGCGGTCTTATCTCAATTTCGATCCTAATGGCGCTTGGTTCCTTTATGCATAACATCGTCCAATTAGAATAAAATACAACTGTTCAAAGTGAATGAATCTAACCGAAGAGGTCGGCAGAATTGCATCCGAGACGTTGTATTTTATTGTAATTAATAACATTTTTTGATAAAATAAACTACGGTTTATCCTCCCCCCCCCCCAAAAAAAAAAGACTTATTCCTAATATTAGGCTATATTTTATTTGTGAAAAATTAAAAACACTAGTTCATAAGATAATAAAATGAAAAACTCCTAAGTTTCAACGATTTATTTTCAACACTTGTGAAAATCAATGACACAAGAATGTCGAAATACTTAACTTTTAGAAATGTCAATTTTTAATAAATCATTGAAACTTATCACCTAAAAGTTTTATCATCAATATTTAATGTTTCAACTAGACCTTACGGTTAATTATAATTTGTTATCTAAGTTTAGATTAAATTTTTCTCTGACTAAATGGGAAGTCCATTAAAAATTAAAAAAAATAAGGAAAAAATTCTTATTAAAATGTATTTATTTATTTTATTATTAAAAGTAGGGCTACATACGCAAAGAGCGATGCCGGCTGCTGAGTCCTGCAAAGGCGGATGAGGACTGAGAGCAGCGGTGGTGCAGATATAAACGATGAGAAGGAAAATAAAACCAGAAAGAGAGATGATGGATTTTCGGCCAGCTTCCGGTAGATAAGGGCCAATCATACAAGCAACCGGATTGGCAACCGCAGCCAAAGTCACAGCCAAATGGTAGGCCAGAATCCCGTAGGGCATACAGGAGAAAGATTGGATTGAAGGCAAGAAGCCGTTGCTGAAGAAACAAACTCCCCTAGAAGAGAGAGAATATTTATTACAACCGGAATTAAAACAACAATGTATGCATGGGTAGCTAGTTGACCTATGGGTAGGGTGTAATGCAGAAACCCACTTCCAGGGAATAAACACTCTTCAGTATTAAGGGTTTTTTGAAGTTTGCTACTAAATAAAGACATTACATATAAAAATAAAAATTGAAATTAATTTAAATAAATATTATAGGTTAAAATAATTAATTTAAAAATAATTATTTTTTCAAGCAAAATTTAAAAATTCAAATGCGTTAGTTGAAGCTGAAGTTAGCTTCGTCTCGCCAGAGGGAGTTGGCCAACCCTCGAACATAGTTTCAACTTGGATATTAGAAAATATTCAAATAATCATATTCAACACTTTGCCAAATATCCTAGAAATATAATCCTGACTGACATAAAATTAATAATAACAAAAAAAAGGATAGAATGAAGAAATCTTCTGTTATTTTTATACGTGAAGTTAGGATGCTGGTGCCAGGCTTGTGTTTCTAATATCACCCCTTTGGTAAATCTTTTAGCTCAGGCTAATTTAACAGAGACCTTGGCTAAAAATTCAATATATAATACATATACTCGAAGGCTGAGTTATGCAAATTAAATGGCTACCTCTGATACCAGCGGCCCTAACCTTTAAACATATTGTTGAATATATCACATCTCTTCATTTTATTGTTAAAGAAGTTGAATCAAAATAAAAATAACAAATATATCTAGTTCTTTTTTAAATAAAATGATGAGATGTATATTTTACTATAAGAATAAAACTGAAGAGGGTTTCTGCACTACAAAAAAAAGCCATTTAACAGAGACTCCACTAACTACCCATACATCAAGCAACCGGCCCTTATTAGATTACAAACCCAGAGAGAGCATTGAGGAGATAAACTTCCTTCAAACTAATAATTTTCTCCTTTTCTTGAAATTCATTATCACTTGTTCCTAAACTCTCCTCCACTTGTTGTGTTACTGGGAGAATATCTCTGATTTTCAAAGAGCGCAATTTATCCATCAACAAAAAACTTGCTAAACTTGCAACAAAAAACGCAACAAGAATAGAAAAGAATACTTGTGTAGAGAATAAAGGCTCGGGTTTTTTTCCACACTCGTTAAGTCCAGTCCCTTGGATTAGCGCTAAAATTGAAGGTGTCAATCCACTAAAACCTTCGCCTATGAAATAAAAAATGAGATATCTCGGATGGAAATAACGCATATACGGCATAAACAAAACCTAAAAATAAATGATTAGGTTTTAATAATTTAAAAAATTAGGAAAAAGTCACTCGAAACACTCACCGAACTCGTGCAGCCGACAAGTGCAACGAACCAGACAAGAATTAAAAACGTCACACTGTAGCTCTTATCTCCAATAGGTGCGGTGATGTTATAAAATAAAGCCATAAAGAGCATAGCAAGGATTGCCATTAGGAGAAGGACAACGATGATCCATCGATCCCATCTGCGTTCGTTCTTGAATCGGCGGAATAATGAATAAAGGATTGGACCGAGATTCCCGAGTTGGACCACAACCGAGAGAAACGAGGCCAAATTCCAACCCTCTGGAAGTTCCTATAAACATAAGGAAAAATCACGATAATGAATTTTTTTTATTAAATTTAAGAGTAATAAACTAGCAGCTCCACCCGCCATTTAGCCGGGGCCTTCCCTCCTGGTCTCCCCTCCAGCTGGTTATAGGCCTATATAATTTATAAGGTAACAATTACATCCAGTTACATGTTTTTTATATTTTCATACAAAATAATATGTAAAAATTGTATAAATATAAACATTTTTTCTAATTGAAATAGTATTAAATTATTTAACTTTTGTATCCCCCAATGCCCAGCGTATTTTATAACATACGGGGTAAAAAGGGTCCGATGAAAAAAAATAAAAAAATTCCCACATAATTTTGGACATTCAAGGACCCCAAATCTAGAAAATTAATGAAATCGGCACTCGATTATGAAGAGGCGAGGGTCCGCCGCGAGTCCCCTGGCTCGCCTTCGGCGGGCGGAACGGCTAGCTTCATTATAATATGCTCTCTCTTCATTCTTAATTTTATTTTAACGCATAAAATATACATTCAATTATGTTCTTATTATATTTTTCTTTTTTTGACTATTTACCATGGTATATCATTAAAATGCCTCTGAGTGCGCTTTAGTTATGATATTAGTGTGACGATACGATCAAAAAATCGACATTATTGACAATATTGATCCGTTGTCAATATATGCTTGATATTCTTCATTAACCTCATACAATATTACCTAGTTAATTATTTAATATTGTTATAAATCAACTAAATCCAACCGAAAACTTTTTGTTGTTTTTTTTTTCGGGCCAAAATATGGAGTGGGCCCCAATCAAAATGTATACAAAGAACCAAGGGCGGATCCAGAGGAGTTTCTCGGAGGGTACGTCGACAGAATCGTTGAATAAAGCAAAAGAAAAAAATTAATTTTTCTTTATCTTTCCTTATGAATGGTTTAATTTTAATTTTTCAATTTTTACTGAATGTAATATATATTTGTAACTATGCTGTATTGTATTTGGTTTAAAAATGACGCAAATATAATCCAATTAACTTCTCAATTTTAATTATCAAAAATATAATAATAGCGCAGTATATGTATAAATAGCCAAATACGTCAAGTTATTGTATTTAGTCTTTCATTTCCTTTTCTACTCGGAGCTTAAATGTCAAATTTCATCAAATTTGGACTAGTAGAGACCAAGTTATTTAAATTTCCAAAATAGGTTGACCCGAGCTCATTTTGGGTCATCAGCCGTTATAGCCTATACATACCGTATGTGCAAATAGCCACATCCTAAAAAAAATAAAACTTTAGGTGTCCATCGTTCGTCACCCTCATCTTCACACATGTTGCCACAACTTATGTGGACAATATTCATTTTAGCTTTTTTGGGAGGGGGGGGGGGAATTAATAGCTTTGCATTATTTTATTCTTATAAAGTATCAATGAATTGAGGTTGTTGGCTTACCTCAATAAGAAGAGGCAATTGGACGTAGGATCCGTTGACGCCAATCCAAGTACTGATTCCAAAGCAAATCGCCAAAAAGTGCACTCGCCATTTGATGAATTGGTTCTTGATTTTTTGGAACAACATCTTGTCAATTTGGTCAAATTCAACTGATTGGCTAAGAAAAAAAAAGAAAAAAGATAATCACATCTATTAAATAATCTTTTTTGGACTTTGAATTCATTCATATACTCGTAATATCGAATTTGGCCCGTTCTGACCTTTTTTTATTGAAAGTCACAGTTATTTTCAAATATTTCAAATAAGTAGGTAAGTGAGAAGACTCAAGTTCGAGTCCGGTTATTCAACATCAAGAACAGACAGAGGCCACTGGAAATGATTCCGGGCGGGATCTGCAGTTCCTCATGAAATTCTACACTTGCTGGGTTATTATATCATGTCATTTCTTTGATTAACGAAAAACAATATTAGATTCTTTTGGAGTTTCCCACACATAAAAGGGACACCGAACAATTTCTTAAACAGTATTTTTTAAATCTATTTCTTCAGGATTGGAAACGAAGAACTCACATTTTAGGTTGAAATTGGGGTTGAGGATTAGAGCAACAGCCATCAAGAGTTAAGCAATGCCAAGTGCTGTGAAACCTCGGGTGGGTGGCCCCAAAGAATAAGCGTGTTAACCGTCACCCGGTAGCCATCGCCATATTTCATTTAAAACATACAGTATATGCCACAATAAACCCCTAAATGGCCTAAGCAGTCGAGAGGGCAAATGAAAAAAAAAAAAAATAATAAGTTGAAATTGGGCCGTTTGATATAGCTATAAGCAAATAAACAAAGGGAATAAATAATGAATAATAAATTTTCTACTTTGTCCTGGCCCTTTGTAGCCTCGTTTCATATTTTAAAGTCAATACTTCACTTTCCAGTCCAAAACTATTTGAGAACAATTAATTTATAAAAATATGAATGGAAGTCTAATTGGCCTCTTATGTAGAAAAAGAGGTAAAAAAAAATTTGTCTTTTAAGGATTTCTTCTTGTCGGTTAATGATCCGCAAAGCCTAACGGGTTAATCAGGTCTCTTTTGTTTAACCAAATGATAATCTGGAGATAAGCCAACTAATCTTAAGGTTTATCTTCTGAGGATTAAAAAACGAGACATTTTGGCTTTTGATGAGGCGAGTAAAGACACGTATGCCTTTTAGGAGAATTGACTCAAGTTCTCACAAACATATCTAATTACAAATCACAGGCCTCGTCAATTGATGCTGGTTTTGAAAAGGCAAAAAATTTAACGAATCAAGTTGTAACCGAAATTAATAGTCTGAATTGAGATGAAATGTTTGACATTTTTGGTATATCAAACAGAAAATCGTCATTTTTTCTATATGCATTTGATTAAATGATTTGTTTATCCAGGCCCGGGTCAAGTCACGACACACAGCATCCAGGGGAATGGGGACGCCCTACAAGATTATTTTTATAAATTAATTGCCAGCCATTTTTATATAATAGAAATATTTCATCTGGAAATCAAATCTCTGATCCGTAGCGAAACCTATATTATACATCTGTGTTTCGATCCAAGGGCATCTAATTCAATATAATGTCTCTAATATACCTATAAGGGACTCGCTTGGTTTTATATCATCTATTAATTTAATTTGAAGACTAGTAATATTTTTAAAAAATGGGAAGCTCTTAGGAAATTCTGCATAATCACATTATTATTATTATTATTTCTTCAAAGTAAGCAATTTTATTTAAATGAGGGCAGACAACTAAATTAGGACGTTATAATTCGTAGGCATCTCAATTAATCTAATTAAAAGTTTTATGAAAAGGCTAAAAATTTCATCCCCGATAATTATCAAATATAAAAGGCGTTGAAACTAGATGGGAAATCAAATAAAATATAAATGAAAACGAGCTGTGATGCCTACCAAAGGCGGACTTTATAAATATAGACATTTAAATTCATTTGGATAAGTATAGACCTCTAGCATATGGTTATAATGTAAAATGTATTGCTTTTGAACCAGAAAATAAATAATAAAATCTGGTGTGAGTGGGCGCCCAGCACATACCTTCGGTATTTGAATGTTGTGCTCTGTGCCAGATTTTTTAATATGGCATATAGGGCCTATTTAGTTTCAGGTAGAAGATTAGAATTCAAAAAGTTAAATTAATAAACATGGAAAAATATATTTTGACAAGCAATCTTCTATTCTTTCCTAGGAAGTACAAGAGTAGAAGTGGCTTTGAGGGCAAAATGAGAATATACATTTTAAAGAGCGTCTAAAAAATAATTGATTTATGAATTTTAATCAATCAATCGTTGGAGCGAATTTTTGAAGAAATCGGAAAAAAAAATTGAAAAAGTACATCAGTAAAGTACTCTTTGGCCGATTTTGTTCAAAAGCTTGCTGTTAAGTCTCAGGAGGGTACCTCACTTAAATATAAAATTTCATTTTTATTTCCTAGCACTTTTCGTTCTTGAGATATTTTGTTCAGAGAGAGACGACACTTTTTTGGACGCAGTGGACCTTAAAAAGTGTATATCCATCAAAATCTTGACATCAAATTTTTGACATGCATCCAATATTTTCTCTCTATGTATATATATACATATATAAGTAAGAGAAAGTAAAAACCGGAAGGAAATTTCCCTTAGCTTTCTCATATATTCTAAAAATGAGTATCTCGACTCAAGTGTCGAAAAAAACATGTAAGCATAAAAACTATTTAAAATAATATCTTTTATCATTATATGATAAAAAAAATTTCGAAATTTAAAAAAAAACGTGTATGTAAATAATCCTTTCTTTCAATAAGTTGATACAGATACAAAATTTGAGTTTTTTTTTTTTAAGATACCCTATAAACCCACACACACACAATTTTTTTTTTTTTTGTCAAAAAAGTCTGAATCAGATTCCTCAAATGAGTCAATAATGAAATCGATAATTTTTTTTCCTACCTTTTTTTTCCTTAAGTAATTTTTTGAAGTATCATCCAATTTTGTTAATTTTACACAAGCACTCAACAACACAATCGACTGGCACTCGTTCGTTGATTGAATTACGATAGAGAGACGAACAAAAAAAAAAAAATTAAGAATGACATGTGGAGAAGTTGGTGGGGGTAGGCCACGTGGTCGTTAAAGGCATGCGCACACAAATGATGATATAATCAAGGAAAAATATTGTCTATATGTCTGAACGTTTACAACTTGACTGACTAACTAACAACGCGAGAGGCAAAAAGGGAAATTGAAGGTCAACAACCGCACAGCGCAGGTGTCTCTAGTCTGCAATGCTAGCCAAAAGGCGCGCGATAACTGAAATGAGTTAGTCAGGGGGTATTTAGGGGGGGGGGGGCGGGGCCCCCCCCCCCCCCCCCAAAAACCCAAAAAAAACAACATAAAAAAAAACATCAAAAACCCAATAAAATTTAAATAAAAAAAAAAAACAAAAAAAAATAGAAAAAAAAAAATATAAAAAAAAAATAAAAAAAAAAAAGTTAGTTATTGTTGGAGTTAAGCAAAATCTGTGTCAGCCTGAGGTTAAGAGAGAGCAAGTGCCTTTAAGCTAGGCAACCAACACACAGATCCATCTATGAGAGGAGCAGCAAACTGAAGACAACCAGCCAGCAGATTGGGAACGCATCATTGTATAAAGGAAAGAAAATTTTCTCTTCTCTCCTCATTTCCTTTCAGCGAAAAGATTACGAATGAACGAGAGAAATTTCCATCTCCTTCCCCCTCTTGAAAACAGAACGAATTAACGAGCTTTTGAAGCTGTAAATATGAATTAGAAGACATTTTAAGTGGCTTCGAGCATAAAAACAATACGAATTACCTTTCTAAAAAATCTGGTGTGGTAGACCTTCGGTAATAGAAAGTTGTGTTCTGTGATTGTCACCCCAGATATTTTGTGTTGAGATATATTTAGTTTCCACCGATATACATGTATTAAAATTCAAGATGTAATAAAAATGGGAAAATATTTATATTTTGTTACTATGGCAACCATTTCTTCTATCTTTCCTATGAAGCACAAGAGTAAAGTGTGCTTCAAACAATTTAAAATGAGAATATACATTTTAAAGAGTATATAAAAAGTAAATGATTTTTGAATTTTAATCAAAATCGTTAAAGCGAATTTTGAGAAAATTGAAAAAGAAACTGAAAAAGTACATCAGTAAAGTACTAGTACTTTTTGGCCGATTTTGATCAAAATGGGGCAGACAGACCATGTCGCGAAAACGACTTTTTTGGATTCAGGGGACCTCAAAACGTGTATATCCATCAAAATCTCAACATCGAAATTTTGACATGAATCCAATACTTTCAGCGGCGTAACTAGGCTTTGAGGACGGAGGGGGCGAAGCTCAACTGGGGCGCCGTTTTTCGTTCGATCTTTTTTTTTTCTTTTAGTATTCGAGCTGGTTTGATCTTTTTTTGTAACTTTTCTCTGGATTTGTGATATAAGATGAATTTATTATGAAATTTCAAAAAAAAGCCGGAGATTTTGGGAAAAAGTCGAAAAGCCGAATGCGCGAGGGGCGCCAAAAGCTTTAAGGGTCTGGGGCGGGGGGGGGGGGGCGAGCGCCCCCCTTCGCCCCCACCTGGATACGCTACTGAATACTTTCTCTTTCTATATATTAACATATACATATAGGTAAGAGAAAGTAAAAAGGATTGCTTTATTCTTATCTAAATCTATTTGATATTCCGAATGTTCCGAGTATCTCTTGAAATTATCTTAAAAATTATATCATTCTGTTTTATCTATTAGACATCACTCGATCAAAATTTGCTTATTTATTTTTAGAAAATTTAATTTTAAATGTGAAGTGCTCTCCCTATACAAGGGTGATTTGATATAGGTACTAGTCTCGCCTTTAGCGGGCTTTGCTGCTGGTTGGGGCCATTCGGGACTTTTTATTAATAATAAATTAATATAAATACTTTACGAATGAACGAAAAAAAACTTGTCCCTCTCTTCCCCTTTTGCAAACAGAACGAATTAACGAGCTTTTGAAGCTGCAAATACGAATTAGAAGACGTTCTAAGTGACCTCGAGCATAAAATTAATACGAATTACCGAGGGATCTAAAATGTATGGTTTTTAAACCAGTTATCGGGGGTTTTCTCTGAGACCCGGCAAATGTTTTACGAAATTGCCGGAATATACGAATAATCGGGATTCCATTGTGTTCTGAATTATTAATAAAATTTCTCTCTCCGAGAAGCGCAAATGACTTTAGAAGCTGAAGTGTCCTCGAACTTAAATAATAATGATTCTGGTGTGATTCATGGATTTAATGCTACATTTTATATTATCTTGAAAGCTCAATTTTTTTATCTCTTCATAATTAAAATGGATTAACTAGAACTATATCTTTCAGACCTTGGTCTAATACTTATTTTTTATTTTCATTTTTTATTAGAGTGAATTGTAACAGTTTCGGCAATTAACGCCATCGTCAGGCCTCAATCTTTTTTACCTTGATGTTTTTTTAATTTTCCTATCTCTGAACAGAGATTAACTCCAGTTACAGAGAGATTGACAATGTTTGAGAATTTTCACGGCAAGTGGGATTTGAACCCGAGTTTTCTAGCAACTATACCCTTTAGGCTGAACGCACACACATTGAGCAAAAACGTTTTGTTCAATGATGTCGAACGAATCATGTCCAATTGTGTTTTGCCAAATAGAAAAGCATTGAAAAAACAGTTTTATGCAAAAACGTTTTTGCTCACGTTCAGCCTAAATGGGGTTTTAACGTATAAAGGCCTACTGTATTATTTATTATTTTATTGTATCCATGGCCACCAGAGAACGTTCCACACGCTGATTCACCCACTTTAAAGCCTCGGTCACACGGCGCGATTTAGTCGCTGCTTATTTCTAGGTGCCGCTTTCTAGTAGAAGCGAGCGAGTAGCCTGTCACACGAAGCTATTGTAACTGGCGAATAAATAATATTTTCATCATTACTCGCATGTAATTTTTATTTTTTGTGTCCCATAATTCAGGCTTCTTCTTCTTCTTCTTCTCTCCTCACCTTGTCCCGCGATGCGGGGTCGGCGGAACTCATTCTTTCCCTCCAACCCTATCATACATTTTTACGACAGGAAGAAATAGGACAGGCCGGCCCATCACACGGTCTGACGCCTGTTTAAAAGAGAAAGGAAGAGACAGACATTTAAAGAACTGAAGGACTGCCTGTCTCAGCTCGGGCAGCTCGTGGTCGCCATCCACGTACCCACAAGATGTGGGCCCCTGAGCAAGTCCCATAATTCTGGCTATTCGTGTACGCTATTCGATTTGATTTTGATAAAATATTAAAAAATTAAAAAAAAATATTGAATTCTTGATTCATATTTATTTATGCCCACCCAACTTTTATTTTTTTTTTCTTTTCCCTTTCTTTCGTTGATTTATTATTCGACTATTCATGCATATAAATTTTTTTTATTTTTCTTGTTGATGCTTTCGTAGGAATTGATTCAGATTTGAATTTCAAATTTTCTTTCTAGACTTGCCGATTTAAATCCCGCTGGGTGGTTATAATAAATTCTTCCGAATTAAACTGAATCGAAGATTTTTCATTAGCAAAAAAAAAAAAAAAAAAAAACAATCTGGTACTGTACTTGTCACACCAGACTTTTTGGGTCACGATATATTTAGTTTCCATAGCATCCTAGTTTCAAACTTGACCACTTGCATTTCATAGGTAAAAAGTCAAAAAGTCAATTTATTCAAAACAGGGGCGTATATAGAAATTTATTGGAGGGAGGGGGGGTCCGGCCTCCTTGAGGATATACCCCCTGTTCACTGTATACCCGTATATATGTATATAGATTTGGGAAATTTCGGGGGGGGGGGGGGTTGCCCCCTTATATACGCCCCTGATTCAAAATTTCTATAGGCTCTGTGAATTTTAAATGTTGCCTGCTTGAAATAAACTATGGTTATTTTTCAAAATTTTAATCTCATATTCGGATGTTTTGTACAAAATAGAGAATCCTAAATAAATACAAAATTTCATAAGAATTGGAAAAAAAAATTTAAATTTGAAAACTCCCTTTTTAATCAAAATTAACATGGAAATCCCCATATGGGGATTTGACATTGGCTCTACGGGAAGAAGAGCCGGAAAATGAATTGGAAAAATCTGAAATACTACATCAGTAAAGTATACTTCAAACAATTTTCACGAAAGATTTTACTGATATACTTTTTAAAGAGCATCTAAAAAATAACTGAATTATGAATTTTAATCAAATTGGACTCAGGGAGAGGTAAGAGAAAGTAAAATACCTTTAAATAGATAACAAATATGCAACGAAATGCTTCGTTTGAAGAAATTTATCATCTATTAATATTTATGATTAAAAAACAATTTCCTTATCTTATAAGAGGAATGGAAACAGAATCAAAAAAAACCCCAAGTTTTATTATTATTATAATTTTTTTAATTCAAGAAAGTCTTATAAAATAAAAACCATAAGAGACATATGGTGCATATAGTATTCTTATATTAGTCTATAATTATAATGAATTTTAATATTATATGCACTAGCTATTAAATACATGATTAGAAATACGTACAATAAATAAATGATAGATAGGCCGTGAGTTTTTTTTTTTTTTTTTTTCTTTTTTAATCACCGGTTGACAACGTTTTATTTATTTACATAAAAAAGTGGAAATTTTCTGAAAATAGAGTTGAATTGCGAAGCAAAAGACGCTTTCGAAACGCCTTAAATAGCGATTGGATGTTTAAAGTATTAGTTTGTCAGGAAACCTGTTATGGATGTCATGAAACATGATTCCAAAGAGTTATTGATTTCAATTAATTATTTTGACATTCATCGACGAAATCCCCTTTTAATTTATAATTAATAAATATTTTGAAACATATAACCTAGTGTATATTTTAATGTTAGTAAAAAGTTTCAACGAAAGCCTTAAGTCCGGTTGCTTCACTTCTAATTAACTAGGTATCTCTCGGATAAGCTAGCTGACTATGACTTTTCACATCTAGTTAAATTAATCATGTGATTAAATCTAATTAACTAGGTATCTCTCAGATAAGCTAGCTGACTATGACTTTTCACATCTAGTTAAATTAATCATGTGATTAAATAAGAGTCCAGATCGTAGTTAACAACCAAAGCCGAAAGTTCGGGATTAGGGGTGAAATTAGAAACACAAGCCTTATCAACTTTTTTAATTGGCTTTAATTATTTTAATTTTTATAAATAAGGCCTTTATTAAGTTGCTAACTTCACAAAACACCTCAGATAACCAATTATATGTGAAAAAACTAATTTTTTTTTTCAACTCGAAAGTTAAGGATGTCTTGTACGCGATATATTGATAATTTTCTCTCTAGTAGTTGACTAAAAGTGAAGCATCCGGACCGGAAGTTTAAATTTTCTAAGAACCAATGAATTTCGTATTAATTTGAACGAGGAGAAATTTCCCGTGATACAAGAGCACCCCAAATATTTGCCATCTCGCTTTTTAAAATTTAATTAATAAAAATTACCATAAATATTCAATTTATTAGCTCAATTTCCATTAATACATAACGTCTAATTGTTTTCATGCAAATTTCTGTCTCCACCACCACTCGGGGACAAATGTTTTTGTTTTTTTTTTTAATTCCAAAAAAATAGGCCTATATATTTTCGAGTAGTATTTATTTAGGCCGTTTTGCTCCAATTTTACTGAAGAAATCGAAAATGCATTCAAAAAAAGATCAATTTTTTTTTACTACACAGTACATTTAATTAATCGGGGCACATAGCTCCGACCCCTTAAAGCAGCGCGCCCACATTTGTTTATGGACTATTCATCACTACTTTTGGTACACGCTGTAAAAGATATCGCGATAATTTTATTAACAATTGAGCTTCAAGTTTTTCCCAAATATTGAAAATGTCAGTTACTGGCGACCGTAGGCACTAGTTGAAACGTGATAATATAGGGAATTCAAATGCTTCTGAGTTTCAAAATTATTTTATTGTCTTCATTCACACTTGATGTGCCATCTTCAGAAGTATAACTTCATACAAAACTGATCTTATTTTTGCTTTTTTTAAATCATTCACCACATCAATAGAGTACACCCAAATATTAAAAAAGACAAAATAAGATCAGTCTTGTATAACTTTTGAAGATGACACCCCAATAAAGTCAATAAAATAATTTCGGAACACGGAACCTCGATTCCCTATTAATGAAAATGTTCAAATTTTAATAATATCTAATCAGATTATAGGCCTATATAAAATAAAAAAAGTTTCATGGCCCGGATTAAAAGATATGAGCAGGTATGCTTAAACAGCCACTGCTAGTGTAACGGGGAGTCATTTGGGCTGCCTACCTTCTAGGGGACGTTCAGAAAGGAAAGATCGTTTTGCATTAATTTGGACAACGCTTTGACAACAGAAAAATGTCTGATAAGAGCAAATTATTTTATTTTTTATAAAGGTTTTAGAATTTTTTTTTTTAGTATAGTTGATTTCGTATCGACTCATGGGCGTATCCAGCTCAAAACGGAAGGGGGAAGGAGCAATTTATTTTTATTAAATGCCACAATCTAATCTAGGGGATGGCTTCCTCGTAGTTTTTATCTTCTCATAGATGGCATTAATTTTTCATTTTTTGAATTATATTTTTTTTTTTATTTCAAATTTGAAAGGGGGGGGGGTTGCCCCTCCCTGGATACGCCTATGTATCTACTTTCAGATTTTTCCAACTTTTAACATTGTAACCGGCCTGAAAGTTAGAAATATATGAACACACACTCAGAGTATAGTAATATAATAGTATTAATAGTCATAGTTATAATAATAGAATTTACAATACTTTTAAAAAAATATGAAATTGAATTTTTATTTTTTTTAATTGACAGTAATCCAAGTGGATGTGTTTGATTTGTTTCCATTTAGTACAATTTATTTATTTATTTCTCTTTACTTTTCAAATAGCCATTAACTTGAAATCCAAGTTTTCATACCAAAAACAAGTTAATGGCTTTACAATTTGAAGAGATGGACATTTTTTTTTTTTTTTTTAGAGACAATCGCAGGTTTTATTTTCCTCATAATGACATGATATTTATTATAATTTTATTAACACTCGCCCAGAGAGTGTTTCGAGTATGTAAACGAATAATATTATGTCAGATTCGATTATGTAGGAATAATATTATTGATAATTGTTGGAAAAATTTTGTAAATGTGTGAATATTTCGTTATATTACTACTTATACTGTTTTTTAAATTTATTTTTTAAAAACAATCACCAGCTGTCCCAGGACCCCGCTCCTTTTGGACAGGAAAATAAATTTGAGTCTAAAATTTCTGTCTAGTTTCTTTCAGGAATCGGTGCTGCTATTGAAGGACAGATCTTAGGAATTGTTGGAAGTTCAAACCATCAATTCATAGCAGAGACAATTTATTGGTTGACGAGGATGCATCCTGCCGTTTCGACCAAAAGAAGGCCTTCATCAGAACCATATTAGTCTGAGACAATTTATCAACATTTACAATTGAATTTATTTACAAATTATTATAATTATATAGTTATAATAAAAATGTTGATAAATTGTCTTATATTTTATAAAATATGGTTCTGATGAAGGCCTACTTTTGGCCGAAACGACAGGATGCATCTTTCTAAAGCAACAAATTGTCTCTGCTTTGAATTGGTGGTTTGATTTTCATTTTCCAACAATTCCTAAGATCTGACCTTCAACAGCAGCACCGATACCTGAAAGAAACTAGACAGAAATTTTAGATTATTTTGTATACACGTGTAGTAGCATCTTTACTAAAAAAATTTAAAAAATATGACTTTAATCAAGTTGTACAAAAGTTATTTATTAATTCTCATTGAGTGTTTGATTTTCATTTGAATCAGGAAGTAAAATTATTACCCATTCCTCCTTGAGACAACTATTCCTCTTCGCCTCTCATGGATAAAATTTTCGTGTCCCCCCCATTAGCAAAATCATGGAACTTTTAAACCCCCCCCCCCCCGCCAATGCTATTTGACTAATTTGTAAAAATTCAATATAAATTTAGAGTAAAATAATTTTCGAGATCTCTATATTTGAATATGCCCCCCGGAAAGGCCGGAGATCATGAGTTTGATTCCCGGGGGCCAAGGAGCGCTTGACTCACCAACAAATACCATCTTTTTTTTTATTAAATTAAGGTCTTTTCGAAGGCCATTTAAATAAATTTTGTCGTCTGAGACAGGATGCAAACCCGCGACCCTTAGTACAAAAGGCCATCACGCAAAACTTATAGACAAATTCGCTAAAGTTATCTACTTCTTTATGATCTAAATGATTTTTTTTTTTTTAATTTTCTAATAATTTGAAATCAAAATTTTCTAGAAACAAAATTTCAGAATATAGTAAATGAACGGAAGTTTGTTGAAAATCGCTGTTAGTTTTGAATTTTTATTTTTTTTTTATCGCATGTTTTTTTTTTTTTTTTTCTAGCGTTGAATGATATTTCAAACAAATAAAAGGAGGCTAAATAGAAAAGAATAGTTAAAATAGATTCTAGATAAGAGAATTTGACCTACATTGTGTTGGTATCACGTAGTAAATAAAATTAAAAACCTCCCTCTCACCGTTTCCCTGAGGTTAAAAAAATCTGATGTGACTGGTCACACACAGTGGCGGACTTAGGCTTGCTGCCGCATTAGGGCCCGTTTGATGCGCCACCCTTTTTTTTGGGGGGGGGGGGACCGAACTCAACAATTTTTCTGCAAACGCGAAAATTTTTTCCCCGTCCAGGGAAATAGTTTTATCTTTTTTTTTAAGGACACGAAATTTTTTCCACCCTTTGGTCTTCAGACAAGCAAAATGAGAATATACATTTTAAAGAGCATCTAAAAAATAATTGATTTTTGAATTTTAATCAAAATCGTTGCAACAAATTTTGAGAAAATTGGAAAACAGTACATCAGTAAAGTACTAGTACTTTTTGGCCAATTTTATTCAAAAGCTTTGTGTCACGTGCCAGATGGAGTGCCTCACTTAAATATAAAATTTCAATCTCTTAGCTCTTTTCGTTCTTAAAATATTTTGTTCAAAGACAGACAGAGAAAGTAAAAATCAAGAAAGAACAGCGTTAAAAAAAACTTGGTAAATTAAGGAATAAAATAAAATTGAAAAGGAAATCAAGTGAAAACTTACAAATCAGTTTGACTCTCCGATTTGCCAGCCAGGAGCGGCGAGTTCTCGTCATCGAAGGCCATTTTCACAGACACAAGATAAAGAAAAGCAAAGACTGATGGCAAGTGAATAGAAAGAAGCACAAAGACATTTTAAAGTTCAAATAACAAAATGGAATTGAGGCCATTCCGTTGTTGTCTGTTTATTTGCTCTATGATAGGGTTTAGATATTTCTTCTATTATTTTAGAAAAATAAATATTTCTGAATTGATGATAAGACTGGCATAATTTTTTTTTCTCTCCTAAATCTCTTCTTTAGCCCCTGGGCCATAGCTCAGTGCAAGGTTTCTTGTCTCTTGTTCCAAGGGTCAAGTTCGCATCCAGTTTCACACGACAAAAATATTCGATTGGCTTCCGATCAATTGAATTAATTAAATGGCCTCCTATGCCATAAAAAATTAATTATCTTCAAAATAATTAATATAACGGGAGACTTTTTTTTAGAGTCTTCGGTATTCTTTTATTTATTTATTTTAAATCTGTATTTTCACCGTCCGTATTTATTTCATTTGATTAAATTCAATTTTTTCATCTGAGACGAGATGTGGACTCTTGAAACCTTTACGTTTCGTCCACAGGTAAAATTATATAAATTATATATTTAAATGAAATTTTTTTGATGTTGTAAGGAGTCAGAAATAAATATTATTTTTTCAAAATCAGGTTGGCTTTGGAATCGCTAGTAATTGTAATTATCATATGCTATTTCCTTTTAAGTTATATTTTTATTTATTTCCATACTTGCCCCTTTAAATTAAATTTTTTTTTTTTCAAACCACCGAGTTGTTATAAATGAATACACCCTCCCCCCTTGTATCCGCCCTTGCATTTTGTCGGCCACAAGTCCAGTGCCGGATTATCCGGAGAAGGCGATCGCCTATGAACCCGCGCTTTTTAGGGGCCCGCAACATTAGAATTAGGAAAAAATCTGGTGTGACTGGCGCACAGCACACAACTTTCTCTTACCTTCGGTAATCGAAAGTTGTGGTCTGTGCTGTCACACCAGATTTTTTGTGTCGACTATATATTTAGTTCCCGACAGTACGGAACATATGAATTCAGATGTAAAATTTATAAGTATGGGAAAATATTTATATTTTGTTACCATGGCAACCATTTCTCCTATCTTTCCTATGAAATACAAGAGTAAAGTGGTCTTCAGAAGATTTCAATTGCAAAATGAGAATATACATTTTAAAGAGCATCTAAAAAATAATTGATTTTTGAATTTTAAAAAAAATCGTTGGAGCAAATTTTGAGAAAATCGAAAAAACTGAAAAAGTACATC
Organism: Euborellia annulipes; assembly: GCA_023213315.1. NCBI lineage: Eukaryota > Metazoa > Arthropoda > Insecta > Dermaptera > Anisolabididae > Euborellia > Euborellia annulipes. Next base: position 168,898 of record JAKCPI010000004.1, read on the forward strand.
AGTAAAGTACTAGTACTCTTTGGCCGATTTTGATTAAAAGCTTATTTTTTCGGTCGCGGGGGGTGTTTAACTTAAATATAAAATTTCAACCTCGTAGCTCAATTCCTTCATGCTTAAAATGTGACACACACACCCACACACCCACACACCACCCCCCACACCCCCACACACCCACACACACACAGACAGACCATGTCGCGAAAACCACTTTTTTGGATTCAGGGGACCTCAAAACGTGAAGATCCATCAAAATCTCGACATCGAATTTTTGACATGAATCCAATACTTTCTCTCTATATATATTACATATATACATAGGCTAAGAGAAAGTAAAAATTTTGGATAGCGAAAAAAAAAAAAACAATGTCTGGTTTTATGAAAACACAATGCAAGTGAAGCTTTTTTCGAATCGTAGGCCGAAAATTTTCAGAAAATTATTCAAGGGTATTAAAATCGCGTTTTTACAAAAGTATTAAAATAAAATATAGATATAGGTAATTATAATTTAAAAAATTGAAATAATTAAATCTCACAAGTATTATTTTATAATTCGGGTTATATATATTAAATTTCAACTTTCATCTTTTAATCATTTATATAAATAGTGAATATATATTGATTCAGCGTGTACGGACCCAAGGTAGTCCAATAATTTGGTATTTAAGGCATTTGGATACCAAATAATAATATATATTCATAAACAAAAAAAAATAAAAAAAAATTGGAGAAGGGGGGAAAAAAAAAAAAAAAAAAAAAAAAAAAAAAAAAAAAAAAGAAAAAAACCCCCCCCCCCCGGAAAAAATTTTCGGAGGGCAGAAAAAAATTTCTATATACGCCCTTGGTAAAATTATTAGCTGGCAGGGCCCCGAGATTTCAACTACCTAAGGGCCTCCAGGTTGCTTAATTCGGCACTGCATAAGTCGTTTTGTCTTGTTAGGTGTTTGGAAAAAAACGCCTTCAGACGTGCATTTGGCCAAATAAATATTTAAATTAAAATAAATATGTTAAATATTTAAAAAGAAAATATTATTTAAACTGAGAGTAGACGAGATTTAATATTTTTTCCCAGGTGGTTACAACAAAATACACTTGTTGGTTTTTTCACATCATTTCTATCTTGATTAATAAAACAGAAGAAATTCCTGGATGACCACCTGGGAAAAAAATATTATTTCCAATTACGTATTTAAATTTCAATGATTCAAGAGGTTAAATATCATGTCAATAAATTTTTGTCTCATAAACATCTCCTTTTGGATATCTTACATATATAGAAAAAAAAAGAATATTTAGTGAAACCAGGGGATTCAACTTCATTCAACCACAAAGTGACCACACACGCACACACATTCACACACACACCCACACTCGCAATCCATGACGTCAATCCCCTTAAGTAGATAGAAAAGGGCATATTTTATCTTTTGTTTTTTTTTTTTTACTTTAACATCAAAAAGGCACACAATGATTAACAAAAATCAAGTGAGTGAGATTTGAAGATGAATTTGTTTTTTCATGAATCTACTCGCTAATCATTTTGAATGTCACCAGCGCGTATTTCTATGGGGTGGGGGGTGTTCACCGCCCCCCACCGCCACCACCATTTTCTATAAGACATCTAGAATAATTAATCTGATTATCGGAAAAAAATTGCGCTATTTATCAATCTAAATCTCTTCTGATTTAAATAAATAAACAAAGATCAAAGATTGGAGAGTTTTGCTTATCACATTCTATTTTTGATTATTTACAAGAGCGTACTTTCATTTTGTATGTTTTTTTTTAAATATGGTAAACAAGGGCCGGTTATTTCACTTATAATTAACTAGCTATCCCTCGGATAAGCTAGTTGACGAGTCTTTTCACATCTAGTTAAGCTAATCATATGATTAATTAAGAGCCCAGATCGAAGTTAACGAGCCCAAAGTTCGGTATAAGACTTAACTAAGGGATGAAATTAGGAACACAAGCCTTGATTATCTAATTTTTCCGGAAATTTTTTAATTTTTGTTAAAAAAGCTTTAATTAAAATTTTTAATTTTTAATAATTATTATAAATGATTCCATTAACTTCACAAAACTTTCCTCTGACACCTCAGATTATAAGTGAAATAACGCAACTCGAAGGTTAAGCGTGTTCTTGTTTATTATATCAATGATTTGCTATTGGTCGGATAAGTTAGTTGACTATAAGTGAAGCAACCGGCCCTAAGTGTTCAAGTTTTGATATTTCATTAATTTTCATAGATTTTTCAAAACTAGAAAGAATCAATTAACTAAAATATTGACATGGTTAATAATTTTGAAGAAATAATATGAAAAAATTTTAGAACCGTCATAGTACGAGCCAAAAAGAAAAAACTCTGATTTCCCAGAGACGTTTCGGTGCATTTATTTAAGCTCCAGTCCTTTTTATAAATGCATCTTTAGAAAAATATACCGGTACATGTATATTCAACAATATGGATTGCACACAATTGTTATTTATGCTCAGAATTAGTCTCAATTGATTAGATGACCGTTTGACAATATTCAGTACATATTTTATTGTTATCATATAAATATTATATGATTTTCCGACAGTAATTGCATTCAATTATTATACCGAACACCTGCAAAACAAAATTATCCTTCAAAAGAAAGGTCAAAGAGTTTATATAAATAAAAGAAGAAAACAATTAATAAACATTTGAATAACATCAACAAAAAGGATGGGTATAGACTTAATAAAATGTGGAACATTGTGATGAGTGAGAAAGCTGTTAATTACATATTAAGGTTTGATTATTGTATTATTCATGGGGATCATTTTATATGTTGTTAACTTCATTGCATATAAAACGCTACTAACTTCACGTAAATGTCCCTTAGAGGTTAATAATAATAATAATATTAATACAAACTACAAAAGATTTAATAAACGTATTCTATGATTTTGCGACAGTAATTGAATCAAATTATTATACCACACACCTGCAAAACAAGATTAAATTTTTAAATCATTTTAATTTTAATATTTTAGAATACACCACGTAGGAAAATATTATTGGCAAGTCCTTAGTGATATCTATGATCTTTGGTTATTTATTTTAATCATTCTAAATTATTTTTCTAAGGCTTCTATCTCAAGTGAAAGCACTAAGCGAGAAAACATAGAAGATAGAAAATTTCGAATATAATATATAAGGAGATATGTTCAAAGATAATAATTTTCAACGAGTATATAAATTAGTTTTGTTTATAAAATATTATTTCTATAATTAACTATTACTCTCCTATATATATAATAATATGCTAATTCAATTTTACACACACCAAATATATTGTCTAAAACTGTTCTTAAAAACTAGTAAAATTTTTATTTATTATGTTTGTTTTGTTTCTAATGATAAAATTTTTATTTTATAAAGAAATCAGAGTTTTTCATACATAACCTAAAACGGACCTTTGTTGTTTCAATTGTTGAAAGGGCATCAAAACAAATAAAATGAATGTCGTTTTAAAATTATTTATAGGTTATAAAATTGAGATTGTGAAATGCCTTTCTAACAAAATGGCTGTCGTCGTATTTTAGGTTAAGTTCGAATCTCTCTGGAAGAAATATAAGGGTGAATAAAATGATAGTGAAATGAATTTTGGCACTGTGTGAAATTCCTTCATTTTTTTTTTATAAATACAATAGTAAGCTAATTTATTTGATTAATGTAGATTTTTTTTTTAGAATTATATGCTGAAATCACCACCATCTGTTGAGTGACTTTGAAAAATTAAAAATCAATTAGAAAGTAAACAAACAATACAACATTTAAATGTTTTTTTTTTTTTAGCTTTTTTATTTATTTATTTATTTTTTTCATTAATTTTTTTTCTCTGTTTTTGGTATCGGGCGGAAGTGCAGATAGGGACTGAAAAGTTGATAAACGAGATAGTGAGAGTGAAAAATATTATATAGGATATAATATATTAACAAGATGACAAATAATAAGGATCTTGTCCTATCAAAAGACATACAAATATTCATTAAAAAGTTTAGTGAGAAAAATGTCTATTTGAATGCCGATATATTCAAGACGATTTATTTATTTCTCTCTTAGTTAATATATATATAGGTCTATATACAATAGATTTCGACCAATCAGGGATGTCAATTAATAAATAAATTTTATATTGATATTTAATGGCTAGAAGAAGACGTACAAGTGCAGACAGGCAAAATAAAACACTTTCGATTCTCTGTGAACGTTCAGACGTTTCGGGTAAAATTTATTCACCCATCCTCAGTGAATACCACTATTGAGAGAGATTTTACATAGTTGATATTTTAAATCTACTTTGTATTCTATTTAGTTTAATAATATGATGATATATCTGTTTAAATTTTTTTATAATATTCTAGAATACATAGTAGAATAAAATATCAACTATGTATAATTATAGAGACTTAACTCTCTCAAAAGAATTGTTCACTGAGGAAATTTTACTCGAAACGTCTGAACGTTCACAGAGAATCGAGTGTTTTATTTTGGCTGCCCTCTCTTCCACATCCTTCTATACATAAACTTTGTCTATTCAGAGCGAAATTAAAAGACTTGGAAAATAGATGTAAATTTTAAGAATGAAGTATGAAAGCGGCCTAAATTTGGACCGACACTCTCAGAAATTAGTAATCCCAACTCGAGGTTACTTGCCTTGTAAGGTATTTGATGACCTTCTATCGCAGAATTCTCACAATTCACAACATGTACATATTGATTGCATACATGTTATGATAAATTTTGAGAATTCTGTGATGAAAGAGAGTTTTACAGGCCTTAAAGATGGTAGCTCAGACTGAAACCATTTAATTTGTACAAATTGGTCGGACAAATAGTTTCCAATAAATTTCTCCAGCTACCTTACAGGACAAGCAACCACGAGCTGAGCACACTACTGTAGTAACCTATCCTTGTCCAGATTTTGGAATCTTAATAGAAATTTTATTTTTATCCAGTTGAAATGGATCTTCAGAGAGAGATTCTTAATAATTTTTTTTCCTTTTTATGAATTTTAATGAATAAATAATTTAAAAAATCGCAATCTCTTTAAAAGAGAAAAAATTAAGTCTTGAGATTAATTAAGGATAACGAATTTTGTTTAATTTTTCATTAAAGACTTTCATCTTTTATTAAATTATTATTATATAAGAAGAATAATTCGTTTTCTGGCCTTGGTTTGAATTCTTCAAAGTCACGTTATTGAGTAATTAGCTCAAATTTTTTTTTTTTTTGCTTTGTTTGTTTCAATTCTCTGTGAAGCGATGCAATTATTAATCTGATATTTTTTGTTGAAAATCGCAGAAAGTTAGAAAAACTATTTATTCCTGGTCGACGTTTCGGTCGTACGTCAGGGAGCTTTATTTGAGAGTACAAACACATATCACGTTGCCCTCAAGGTCTTGAAGAGTCCTTGACCTATGGCTTCTGGTGCCATTCGCATCCCGTTCTAGGCGAAAAATTAACTTCAATTGAATTGGATACTAATTAATTGAAATAAATAGGGAGAGGGTCTAAATAGCCTCAAATAGACCTTAAATAAATTAAAAAAGTAAAAAATGCCTTGAAGAAGGTCGCGACGTGCTACCGAAATGTTAACTGGCCATCTAATCTTCCCAGATATCAATTATATTTATTAAGGGACTTCGGGAGGCCAAGCTGTTCGCATGTTTTTGCGGATAAGATGGCGTTAGGGGACTTAAAAATTTAGACAAAAAACCCAATTATTACGAAAGTTTGCCAACAGATGGCAGGACTGTAGGGCTATATTTAATCTCATGTATTTTATTTTCGTTGATCTTTTAATAATCAATAGTTTATAAATATTATTATATATTATATAATCATTTATAACAGCATAAATTGATATAAATATAGGCTTATAAGTGATCTGATAATGCCTGCTGTTAGACTAGCCTGCCATCTTTTGCAAGAGTGCTGAACTATTTGAACGTTAATTTTTAAATAAATACGAAATTTATTTTTTACTTGGTAAAAAATACTTTAAAATGCCTCAGTAGTTTCGGACTTAAGATTCTCTGTGCCCTCCTGAAGTCCCTTAAACATCACATTGTAGCCAAACAATTATTTGCTTGAAGGTAGCCAACCCAAATGGCCTTTAAAGAAAAACGAATTTCTTCTTATCGCTGTTTAGAAGTTCTTTTCAAAATCTTATATGAAGTTTAACCAAGTCTAGGAGGACTCCTCTCTCCAACCAAGTGAAATTCCAAGTGTTTTAAAATAAATCATCCCATCGCCTGATTGGTCAAGACAGTTGGTCCCAAAGTATAGAGAAGGAAGTTTATTATTGATTTTTTTTTTAAATTTCATTTCATTTCAAAGAGAACACACCTCATGAGACACCAAAAATATAGCCTCATTAATAATTTCTCTCAAATCCAGAGAAATATATATATATATTTTATATATATAGTATTTATTTATTTATTTATGTAAAGCGACTTTCCAAGAATAAGAGTACAGTATATATATATTATATTTATATACAGAATCGAAATTTGTGTTATATTCTCATTTATGTATTTTGATAGATGTTTTATCTACAAAGGCAGCTGACAACAAGAAATTTTATATTTCAAATGACTCCATTTTAAGAAGAAGAGAAAAATAGAAAGAAATTGAATGAAGTCATTTGAAAAACAAACTAATAAATGTAGCATTTGCGTTTTTATTATCTAAAAATTACACAGAAGCCATTTTACTGGCAGCCATTTTGCATTTTAATTCTCCATTTTTGTTGCACACACACACGCACGCACGCGCACTCACACACATACTATGAAATCACAGAGAGGTCGAAACAAGAAATTTGTATATTTCCAGCTTCAATTTTTTTTTTTCTTTTTTTTTTTGTAATAGAGAATAATATTATGTATTTTTTTTTTGACTGTTAAAGAAGAATAGAGGTGCGTAGAGATTTATTTAAAATATTTTTAGATGTTGTTGTTGTAATATGAATCCACGCAAAAGCGTTTTGATTGGCTTTAATTTTCCATCTGTTGAATTATAAAAATTCTCAATTGACGGTTGAAGTTAGAGGAAGCAGTGAAGTCTCTTTTATTATGAAAGCAAGACAAACTGTCATATATTATGTTATTTTTTTTCTTTTAATATTTCATTATTTAAATACAATATATCTATTTATATCATTTGGTATTTAAATGATTTAAATAAAACCATCGGACTGCCGGAGATCAGAACCCGCCCTATCAATATTTGTCAACCTCTCGGCCGAGGGAGGGGGGGGTATTAATATTTAAGAAAATGAATAAATACAATAAAATTAACTCTTGTTTATAATATAGCACCGGTTAATTGATCATAAGAGGCTGGATGGGCATGTTAGTGTATGGAACATTAGTCTTTGTATAGTGATCGCCACAATCAAGTCCCCACCTGGGAGTTAGAGTCTTAAGTATATGGTTATATTATATGGTATATAATTAAATAATTTTAAATTTTGGTACAGATGATTTTATTTTACCTTATCGGTCATTAAAATTATTTCATTATATACCATATACTTAAGGCTCTAACTCCCAGGTAGGGACTTAATTGTGGTGCCCACTGTACGACTAATCCGCCAATTTTAATCATTTTTTTGGAAAATTTTAAAAAATTAATAAAAAACAATAAATATTTTCAAAACTAGAGGTTTTTTTTTTTACTCAGTCTTAAATCTTGACTAGTTTTCGGGATCAGAATAATAATTTTTTTTTTTTTTATTCATTTTCAGAGGTATTTATTTGGATTGGTTGACAGATCTGGCCATGTTTAATTAATTATTATGTTACGTTACGTGTCGAATTCTTCCAATTCACCCTACTGTAAGCCGCGTAAAAGAACTTGGTTCCAAAAGATATATAAGGTCTAATTAAGTTTAATTTGACCCCCGCCATCGTAGTCGGGAATAAATTTGGTCATTTCGAATAAGGAAATAAAAATAAACAGTGAATGAGACTTTTTACTGAAAGGAATAGCCCTTAACTGGCGAGTATTGGAAAATAAGAACTATTTGCTCCCAATTGGCTTCATTTATTGCTAATTTGCTTCCCTCCTGGATTCGTTCCAAGATAAAATAATTTGCATATTTTTTAAATCACCACTTGACCAGCGATGGATGGATGGATGGATTTTGAGAAGATTTATATTTATCTTGCTTTCTAAAAAAATTCTGAGACCTCACTGAGAGGAAGAAGTTATTTATTTATTTATTATTTTTATTAAACTGCCATTGGCTTGCGTCGCCGTGAGGCTCGTGTTGCCAGTGTGCCTAGTGTACACACTAATTCTGCCAAAACTTGCCAAATGGATCCTCCGGAGGCGGAACGTGCCCTCCTACTTGTGTATTGGTGTTCAGCGGCTGCTGCAGCGGCCGCTGCAGCAATGGCAGCATTCGAGGCTGCCGCTGATCCTGGCGGCGGCTCAATGCGAACTGGATGCCGTGGACGGGGCTTAAGAAGCCGCCGGGGACGACGTCGACGCCGCCGCCGCCTACAAGTTGTACAAAAGAGGATTCTACGGATGAGAAATATGTGCGATCTACGCTTATCCGGACCCTCCTCGCCTGTTTTAGAGTTTAGACAGAAAGAAAGCGGCAATAAAACAAGAGACCAGTCAAAAACGTCCTAGTTAAGAAATTGGAATGAAATAATTGCAGCCATTTTATTTTATTTTTTTTTTAACTTGAATAAAATGCAATTTTTATTGCAAGTTCTATTGTGCAGTAAAGCATTCTGAAGGTGATTTAATCAGATCAATAAAATGAAAAAAACAATTGATTCTCTTTGTCAGCAAATAACTTTTTTGGGAATTTACTATACAAATAAATAGGCCTAAATAACGAGACAATCGATTCTAGGCTGGAGGAATGTGAATGTTTACTGCACCTGGTATTTTTTGGATTTTTGGGACATATCAAATAAAATATCCTTAGTAAATGATATGAGATTACTAATCTTTTAAGCTGGATAGTAAAGTTGATTATTTAAGAAAAATAATATTTTTCTTTTTATTGGAAAACTTAATTATGGCCTCGATATAAATATGTTCCACATATCTTCCACATGAAAAGGTACCAAAATCTTCATCGGGGTCAAAATTGGTTTTTATGCTTCCTATATAGAACAGCTCCTGCTGAGCAAGTCGGTATTTTAGAATTTCTTATTATTATTTGTTTGGAAGATATGAATTTTTAAAATTTGGTTATGGCCCTTGGGCTTGGGGTAGTTGGTAGCGCGCCTGCTTTGTATACCAAGCGTCGAGGGTTCGGATCCAGGCAGTCCGATGATTTTATTTAATTTTGCAAGGATATGGAAGTTACTTGGGAAAAAAATTTCTCCTCAGATGTTGTAGGGTATCGAAAAGAAAAAAACACACACTTTTTTCTTTATTCAGGATCATTTAATGGCTGAGCAACCAGTTGCGCACATTCCGGTTTCGGCTTTTTACAATGGCATCTTCAGGTCTAAAATTCATAAATTACAGTGGCAGAGAATCGAATATACGTAATTTATATGAATATGAATACGATACGAACGATCGTATACGAGATATATGAATTTTAGGCCTTCATTATACTTCATTAAAATCACGATCAATCAGGAAACCACTAGAGAAAAAACCAATATGAAGATTTGGCCCCTTTTCTCTTATCTCACCTTAGTCTTGTTTTTTCAATTTTTTTATATAAAATACTTCGATTCTGTTGAATCGAATTTTTTCATCATAAAAAAATGAAGAACTAGAGAATCGGAATCAGTAATCAAAAAAAATCTATTTTTTTGAACTTCGCTTTTCGAGAAAATTTAGCCCGGTGAAGATTTGGTACCTTTTCATGTGTGACGGTCACATATTAACAATTTAGAAACTGAGGTATGAGATATTATAAAAAAATTTTCATTGTGCTGTTGAATGATCCGGCTAGGAAGAAGAAGAAGATGGCCAGTAGAAATTATAATTCTTTTAAATTATATACATCAGTCCACATTACAGGCCCTGATGATGTCTAATAGAACGAAACTTAAATGCGCATCAAGTTGAACAAAAAATTTAATAAATAAATAAGAGAAAATTTGTTTTTTCTTATTTATGAGAATTCCATTTGCTTCAAACTGGAATCTGTGGTTTTAACTTGAGAGTAAATCTCCTGGCTTGAGAACCTATAATATTGAATAACTCTATTTTTACCTTGGCTGCTAATGCACCACACATCCTCAAATTATAATAATAGAAATATTAGGCCTATGAAAGATTAACAAAAAAAATGGAGATTTTTGTTAAAGGAAAATTCGCCGCCATCTTTGTGTCCGAACCCTATACTCTAAAAAAATCTACCCGACTCAGGCGTATTCGGTGTCTGTGCTGAGGCTGCGGTCACCTAGCGAATAAGCCCGTTCCTCGTAATATTGCTCTTCATCGTCGTCGGCCCGGCCGTCTGGCGTAGCCAAGTCATCCGAGTAGGTGCCACGCGAATGAGCATAGGCAATACTCTTTTGATAACTAAACAATTGTCTTTCCAAACTGTAGTTTTCTGCTTGGAGAGCGGTAATCTCCCGTCTACAATCAAAAACAACAATCCGATCAAAAATATAAAAACACCGGCGAACAATAAGTTGGTTGATTGCCTCATTTGGTAGTTATGTATCCTGGCGACGTCGTCGTATTTATGGTAGGTGGCTTGGAACAGGAGATAACTCTCTCCCCATTCAACCTGGACGCGAAGTTGGCCCTTGTCGGATAAGTAAGGGCATCCAGGCTCTCGGAGCTGAGAACAAAGGCCGGGATCAAGTTATCCCTCCAGGGAATAGCCTACTTGTCTTAAGATTAAAAGTAAACCTTTCTCTTCTTTCTCCATTAATGAAAAAAAAAAAACTAAAGAGTTCTTGAATAGAATCAAAACAAAGGACCTTTATTAATAAATTAAAATTTCAAAAGAAGAATTCATTATTTTAATAATAGCAAATTTCTAAATAAAAAAAAAAAAAAAAAAAAATTTCACTTTGCCATAGAATGTTGCAGTATGATCCACTAGCAAAATAAATAATTCAACAAGACATCTGACAGAGTGTTTTTTAAAAAATAAATAATGTCCATCTTAGGGTCCGACCGAAACCGAAACTTGTATTTCTTATACAAAATTAATATATTTTACCTTTTTTTTTGATTGTTTTTTTTTTTTTCTACTTTTCCCTAGCAAAACGAAATTTTCCCCTCCCATGAAAATAATTTTACCTTTTTTAGGAAGACGAAATTTTTTCCGCCGCTTTGCCACCAGCCGGGAAATTTACGTACGAGTCTTATCCCATCTTTCAAAGTCAGGTTTCGGCTGGTTTTTGACCGAAACCGTAGCCGAAACTGAGTAATCGGTCAGTTCCTAGTCTATCATACTCACAAAATGATTTATTTGGTTTTTTAAGGTTCTTTTTCGGCATCTAAGGCCATTTAGACCCCCATCCCTATTTATTTTAAATGATTTGTAGTCAAATCAAATGAAATAAATTTTTCGAGAACGTTTCGAGAATAAATATAATTATTTTTATAATAATATATTGCATTTTCATTCTCAAATCATTTGGATTGACTTGACCTTCACACTTCAACTATATATTGATCTACAGTCCTGGTGAGTCAATTACATATGAAATAAATTTTTCTAGCTTGGGACGGGAAGCGAACCCGGGACCCCGGAGTGAGAAGCTAGTGTTCTCTCTGAGCCACGGGTCAAGGGCACTAAATGATTTAAAATAATATAATTTCTTTTTTTTTTAAATTGATAATTACAATCAAGGACGTATATCCGAAGAGACGGAGAAGGCCTGGGGCGGCGAAAATTTGTGAAAAGATCTGGTGTGATTGGTCGCACAGCACACTACTTTTTACACCAGATTTTTAAAGATATTTTCACTGAAAATATTTGCTCCGTGTTTTTTAGTAGGTTTATTGATTTCTTTCTTTTAATGGATAAAAAAAAAGAAACAATTTAAATACGAAGCAGGTTAAAAGGAAAAAATATTATAAACTATTCGAGATAATGATACAGCATTAAGATGAAAAGTGTTTTTTTTTTTGTAAGAGAGAAAATTGGAGTCTAAAAAGAAAAAAAATTTCCACCATTATTCAGAGTCTATTAAAAAAGAATTTTTTTTATACTTTCCCCAAGGATTAATCCTATTCTAATTCGAGTACATTAAAATCCTTTGAGTTT